>APFE030989167.1:11510-26383 GCA_000404065.3 Pinus taeda
TTTAAATAATATGAAGAAATCTGGTCATCCACCTCATTCATCTTTAATTTTTTTTTATATTGAACAAGTTAATAAATACGTAATAACCTGTCAAAGTATAAGTTAAGGAATGGATCCACTTATACGTTAAACACAGAGTTTAAATAACAAAAAATATACAATCTGAATAAAAAGGGTTTCACCGGATTATGACAAAAACTGTAAAGATACAGGTTTCACCGGATTATGACAAAAACTGTAAAGATACAGTAATTACACAACGACTTCCCAAACTGTTTCTCAGTGTGCACGGTATGTGTTGAAAAGGATGCCGGCTAGAAACCGCAGCCTCTGCTCAGATAAGTAAAATCCCTCTTCTCACAAACGTTGATGCATTGCTAATCGAGAAGGTAAATGAATACAAAGGAGTTATAAATCTTGTCGTTTTCTATTGCTTTAAAGTCTGTACTTATTCAAGTTTAAGGGAAAGGAAAGCCTTGTTCGCATAGAAACCGTTGGAACTTGGCCAAATTGGCAATGACTGCCAACTGCAAATGTGTATTTCAGTAAGGAAGTATCATTCAGAAACCTAAACTTTCCAAGCCCAAAATAATAGCTAATGCCTTGACCTTTAACAAGTGGACACAGAGACCCTTATGCCCAAAATTTTCTCTCTAGTCGAAACGTGAAAGAACCATCAATCATTTATGCGAAATGTGAAACGATAATCAAACATTCTAGGTGTTTATTTCTGTTACAGAAGAATCAATCAGAAACCCTAGACATCTAAAATAACGGCCGGGTCATCTTCAGGGGTGCTACCTTTACAGTTAAACCCAAAATGCTTCCGTTTCTTTATGCAAATAGAGGTTTGAGAAATAATAAAGAGATCAATCAAACACTCAGTCTAGCAGCTAGGGAATATACACATTTTTTTTTCAATATACACATTAACAGTATGGAGAATCCCAAAGAGAAGTCAAACATTTCAATGAATTAAACAGGAGAGCAATCTAACAGTTAGGGCAAATTCACATAAGAACACACACCTGGGACTGGCGAATTCATATAGTTTCCCTCTTGGTGAGAAAATTATAAGTCCCACTTCGGCATCGCAGAGCACAGAGAGCTCATAAGCTTTCTTCAGTAACCCATTCCTGCGCTTAGAAAACGTAACCTGCCTGCTCGTATCGTTCTCGATCCTTTTCATCTGGGTCTTTCCCCTCACCATTCTCCTCTCTCTCTTTTGCCCACAGAATGGTCAATCACATCGTCTCTGGCAAATCAAGATCGAATTGAAACCCAATAATGGCGGATGAAGCTCTTGAACCCCAACCCCAAGAGAATGAGAATCCGATATCAAAAAGGCAAAAAAGAGATTACTAAATACAGACGTCTTTACTTGGCAAAATCGATAAAGGCATTGAGCTACCAAATTGTGACCCGTGGTCCTGATAATGTCATTTTCTAGTACGGATTCTCCTATTTTCTGTGACAACGGGCTTACCATCTCACGCCAGTCCTGTTATATGTGACAATATGTACAAACGTGCACTGCGAAATAACTCTTTTAAGATATATTACCTCACTTTCCACATCATTAACGTGACACATCATTAACGTGACAGACAGTAATTGCTTTAACTGGACATTACCTAATGTGGACCAAAATCTACACAAACTCTACCGTTTCGACGTTACGAACAGTACAAAACTACAAATCGCTTAAAATGCGCAATCATAGAGGGCTAATTTCATTGTCTATGTCTTGACTTCCATAACACGCGCGCCCAAAAAGTTGGACTTTTAACTAAAATAAAAATGGATAATTCTATAACACGTCAGACCACTTGTTTTTCGTGACTCGTGTTGCTTCTCTGGCCAGTTGCCAGAAGATTTTTCCACTTTGTTTCTTCTTTCCATTTTTTTTCCAGAGAAGAATTTTTTAATTTTATATAAATTTATATAAAAGAAAAAAAAAAAGAGTATTTTAACATCCATGAGGTTAAAGATAGCCTATGGACAGAGTGATTCTTCATTTACTTGATGTATTCGCGCCTTTTTCTGTGAAACTTCACAATAAATGCTCCCAACTTCTTGACAAACTCTAGACTAAATTGATTACCCTGAGAGTTAACTGCCATAACTTTCCCTGTTGTCTTTGAAGGTCTCACATTCTAAAATGAAATGTTTTTTTGTTTCCAATTTTCCCTAAGAACAAAAAATACATACCCTTTCCTCCCACACTTCTTTGACCTTTTTCCAACGCCCTATTTTACAACCAAAGTAATTGTTATTGCAGTTGTCTATAATGAGACTTTTTGAAAGCCTTTCCGGCCGATTTTTCCGGTCAAAATCCGGCAGCGATTTATTGAAATCCTAAGTTTGATAGCTAGTTTCTGCACAATCAAAGGGTCCGAGGGGTTTTTCAGGGTGCTGAATCCAAATATGCAGTTAAAAAACCATTTTAACTGCTAAAAATCAAGATTTAACTTTATTTCTTCCGCCGGATTCCGTCACCGAAATCTCCAAAAAATCGCATTATAGACAACTCCATTGTTATTTGCAATCACCTCGTCTCAATGAAATGATTATGGAAGAAGTACTAAAAAATTTTATGACTTATATTAATATAGAGTCGAAGATGATAAATAGCTTACTTGTTTTTCAAAGTTTTCAAATGTTATTTTTTTCGAGTGTTTGAGATATTGAATTTCCCAATTACACAGGTATTTCCCATTACAAACCATAAATATTACAATTAATAGAGTTAAAAAATATATATTTAATTTTTTCTAAATTAATTTTAAATATTAATTTATAATTTAATAAAATTAAATTAAATTATATAATAATTTATAATTTAGTAGTGTTTTTTAAACATCGTCGAATGACCTTCATAAAGGACATCTGTCCTTTCAGTTTTATCAGCATACCAAAATCTAATCGAAACTTTATAGCCGAATAAAGTAACAAAACCTACCTCCTAATTATATCATCACATCTGTTTTTTGTTCCATATAAGTACTTTTCAATAAAGACCACATATAAAATGATGACAAACGTGACACCTATGCTCCGCCGTACGTAAGCGAATAGCCAAATGTGACCTCAACCAAATATTCTCATCTGAGTTTTATTGTCAGCGTTGTATTTAAATTTGAGAAGGACACGTGGTTTACTCTTATAAAATAGATAAAGAACTTATCATGAGACCTGCCATTAATGTATTGAGTTTATCTGTACTATTGTGCGTCTTAAATTTTTGGATAAATTTCACACATTCCGATTTTATAAATTATTTACCATTTAAAAATATTAAATAATAATTTTTTTCAGTAGGGGCTCCTGTCACGAGCTTGCTTTTTCTTTGTGTCTCTCAGTATTTCTCTGATAACCAACTCCTGGTGAACCAGTGGTGAACCTACTAAGATCTTTCACGTTCTGGCGACCTTCACAATGGCATCCACGCCTTAAACGGTCTTGACGTCCCTTCGATCCTTTGGCGAACTTCGGACGAAAGCACAGAGAATACTTCTACCACAGCGGACTTATAGATTTGCACAATAGTACTCAATGACAAAATAGCATACTCATCTTAATTCAGAATGGAGAAAATCTTACAGAATGCTCACAGAGCTTTTACAGAGATTGATTCTATGCAGAAACAGACTAATCTTGCTTTTACCGGACTTTTCACAGCTTAATCATAAGCAAGTTACTACCGGAAGCTTCTGGCAAGATATAGGCTCCGTCTTTGAATCAGACTTAACACCCAAAACTTTGACTCTTCTAATGGTTCGGCCACTTTAGGTTCTTACCAGTGCCGAGCACACTGATACGCATGCTTCTCGAACCGACTAAGGACTTTGAGTGATTACTTGTGTTGCAAGCAGATCGGACTGTATGTCCGCAGAGGCAGAGCAGGAGAACACTCGACTCAAACACACACACACACACAAGACTCTCTAAAATCCGATGCCCAACAAATGAGCCTTACCCTCCTTATATAGCATACGAGGGGGACAAACATTACTGTTGGTTGGACAGAAAAGACTTCAGGAATCATTGCTTTTTCAGTCTTTATCAAAGCGACGTCCGCACAAATATTCGGACCAAACCGAATAATTGCTTTCGGGTAACGCATGTGATATAGTCTGTAAAGTAGATTCTAGTACTTAAAGTAAGCCAGACTCATGACTATTTACACAGTGGATACTTTTTGAAAGAAAAGCCCACGAGAAAAGACTTAGAAGAGAATATTTACACTGTGGAGGCTTTTGAACAGTAAAGCCCACAGGAACACTGATCACAATTAAGCCCTTGTGATTGGTACATATTCAGAATACAGTCAGGTTAGGGAATCTATCCCTTTTGTAAAGTAGATTATCACATGCCTTAGTATATATCCTTCGAACTATCATAGGTTTGCCCAATATGACCTGGTGCTGAACTTTAGTTAAGACATACCACTCTAAGTGATCTACCATATATTCTTGGAGAGAATAATTTATCATGTGAAAAGGGTCCCATTCTTTGACTGTTATTTCTCTAACTGTGCTATAGATGCGATGAAAGCAATCCCCAATGTTGTAATCAAAGCATTTTTCACAGTGTCTTCTTTGATATCCTTCATGATATACTGGGTCAATGGCTGTTCTGTTGACTCCGTAATCCGCCACCAATTCTGAAACCATTCGCACTGTAGATTATTCTGAGATGCTGCCATTGTGCTGAATTTCAGTTTTGTGTAATGGGTGTCTGTTTTGTCATCAACATTCATGAAATCCCACCATAATTTTTTGTAATCTGAAAAATCATAGACCGTGTCAGGGAATATTACTTTGGGGTCATTTCTGGGCCATCTTGCACATGGTCGGACTTGAGGATGATTAATCCATAGGTCCCTGGTACGGTAGATACAATAATAAGCTTCATAGATTCTTGTGTTGCTATCCCCATGGTGTCCAATCCGCCCAATGTCATGAAAAATTGATTCTAAGGATTCTCTTGCAATTCTGGCATCTGCTTTTGCTTTGGTATACATCATATCATGAATCCATTTTCTACCTTTCGGGTATACTTTTCTTTCAGGCACATAGTGTTGCAGATTAATATGAGGCTGTAAATTAGCATCAAGGACTTTTGTATTCCGTAGCTGCCATGTCGGTCTCCAGTTGTTTCTGTACGTGTCCCAATCTTGATTATCTGGAATAGTCCTCAAAACTTCACATTTCTGATTTTGATCCCACTCAGTAACAATCATCATGACTTGTGCAACACTTTTTTCAAGATATTCTCTACTGAGAAAATCGGGGAGACAATTTTCTTCGCCTTTGATATGCTCAATAGAAAAATCAAAATTTGCAAATAATGCTTGCCATTTGGCAAATTTAGCTTCTTCTGGTTTCTTAATATCTTTGGGCAAAACTTTTTTCATTGCTGACGCATCTGTCCGAAGGAGAAATGGTTTGTTTATGAGATACACTGCAAATTTGCTGACGCAATTCCATGCAGCTTTTACTTCTCTTTCAATAACAGAGTATTTTTGTTCTGTTGGGTTCCAGACTCCTGAAGAAAATTGTACTACTTGTTCTTCTTTCCAAATTTTTTGCTTTAGAATTCCACCCCATCCTATATCACTGGCGTCAAATTCAACTATTTTATATGCTTCATCATTAGCTATATATAGTATGGGCAAAGATTTTACCTTTGCTTTGATTTGTTGTACTGCTCTGGTGTGGACTTCTGACCATGGAGGAGGATTTTTGCCAGTCCTTTTGTTGAGTATCTTTCTATCAATTGCACAGTCTTGGTAAAAACTACTCACATAATTTAAGCAACCAAGGAACCTCTGCAACTGTGTCTTATCTCTTAAGACATCTGGGAATTTATCTGCAAATTCAATGGCATGTTGTTGTAAAGAGATTTGTCCATTTGAAATCTGGTGGCCTAAAAACTTTATAGAAGGTTGGAATAATTCCATCTTCCTTTTGCTGAGCACGAGACCATTTTTCTGGACCAACTTCATGAAAATATTTACATGTCTGAAGTGGTCATCAAGATTTTTGGAAAAGATTAAAACATCATCAATATATACAAGTAACCAGTCAAAATATGGCTTGAAAATATCATCCATGACCTTCTTGAAATTTTGAAGGAGCATTTTTGAGGCCAAAGGGCATGACATTCCATTCGTAATGCCCTGCAGGGATACTAAAAGCAGTTTTGAATTTATCTTCTTCATCAACAGCAACTTGCCAAAAGCCTGCCTTTAAATCAAATTTTGAAAATATTTTTGCTCCTGCAATTCTTCTGATTAGATCTCCTTTATGAGGGATAGGATAAGTATTATCAGCCAAGACTAAATTTAGAGGCTTGTAATTTATCACAAGTCTGGGGATACCTCTAATTTGCTCAGCTCTCTTGTTTACATAAAATCCATAGCAGTTCCAGGGGCTAGTAGATTCTCTGATCAATCCTCTGTTGAGCAACTGCTGTATTTCTTGCTGGCACAATTCTTTGTATTCTTGGCTCATGGGAATCGCTCTGCTTTTACAGGGCTTTCCTTTGTATCCTTCTTTATAGGGTAATTTAATAGTATGTTGCTTCCTGTGCCAGAAAGCATTTGGCTCTTCTGAACAACATTTTTCTGCCAATTTTTCTTTCAATTCTAGAATCCTCCTTTTGACCTGTGGTAGTTTCAGCTGTTCTTCAACTCGCAGTTTGCCTTTTAGATCTTTGAGATCTAATAGCAAGGATTCTGCTTTATCCAATTTCTGCATGGCTTGTACCATTGTAGAGACTCTTGGAGTTGAAACATAAGGGAGCTCAATCATTTTTCTTGTTCCTTTAGATGTGGGTACCGAAATGAAATAACCAGCTCTACTCCCTTTTAATCTTGCTAAACCATGAGGTTCTGTTGCAGCTAAAATGACATTTCCTAATATACAATCAACAGGAATATCTGCTATGGCAAACTTCATATATACACAATGAGTATCAAAACATAATGAAGCTCTAGGAATTTCATACTTAAGCTTCTTGTTTCCTAGGCCTACAACTTCTCTTTCTGCAGAGACCCAGTATTTTGCTGGAATATTTCTGATATTGAGAATATTAATGTCTGCGCCAGAATCCAACAATGCAGTCATGAAAAATACTTGACCTTGGATACAGATTTTTACCTTGACATGGTGTTGTTGGTAGGTGATGGTAAACAATCTCATATCCTGAAAGCCAAAGTGTGGGTCTGATCTTCCTTCTGCAATTTCAATTTCTCGGTTATGTGCTTCTGTATTCCAGGATTCTTCTTCTTTAATCTCCTTTCCTTTCTTTATTTCTGCAATCTGTGCTTTAATGGCGGAGATCTCTGTTTTAAGCTGGTGAATTTCACCACTTACTTCTCCTAAAGTCAGGGATCTTACTTTCCCTGGTTTCTGGTGATGCATTTGGAAAGATTTGGTGTTTCTTTCATATGATGCATCAATAAACAAAGGTTTCTTACCTGATTCTTTTGAAGCTTTTGATTTAAGCTGATCTGTGAATGCTTCTATCAGGCGGTCCTTCATGGCTCCTTCCTCCATTGTCCTGATATGAGCTAAAATTTTCATTTCCGCTTATTCTTCAGCAGATGCCATTAGGACTTTTTCTTTGGGAGCCTTTGGTCTTTCTTCTTCTTCACTGGAGCTGTACAAAACTTCAGAATCATCTTCAAAAAATATATGGCATGCACATTCATCTGAATTAGAACAAGAACATTCTGAAGATTCAGAATCAGTATATTGTCCTATGTTAACTTGAAATTCTTCTTCTGTACTACTAAAAGAATCAAGAGATGAATCTTCTAGTTGATGCTGCTAAGCTGAGATATGAAGATTTGGGCATTTTTCTGTAACATGATTCTTTGATTTACATCTTAAACAGAAGAATGGACATGAATGTTCTTTTTTGACCTGTTTATCTCTTTGAGCATAAACAGCTGTCTTTTTCCCTTTGTTGAGTTTTGATTCTTCTCCTTGGGGGCATCTTGAGGCTGTATGCCCCGTCTGACCACACAACCAGCAAGTGAGTTTGTTCCACTTCTCTTGTTTGGATGTGTGCAGATGGATATCAGAAGGATTGTAATAATGAGTTTTAGGGATGTACCTATAATAGCCCTTTCTCTTATGGCTTTTATCCTTTGTGGGATACTTTCTTTTGTTTCTTGGGTAATCCCTTTTATTTTTGTAGAAAGTCTCCTTGAATTCTCTTTTGGCCCTTTTTTTAGACTTTCTCCTTTTGACCAATGGGTCATCTATGGTTAGTCCATACTTGCTGTTGATGGACTTTCTATCTGGTAACCTGGACAATTTTTCCAATGACTTATTTACCTTTGAGCTGGTACAAAGACTGACAAGTGTTTTTGTAATAAGGGAATAAATTTCTCCCCATGTGTAAGACTCAAAAGGTAACTGGAAAATGTCTTGCATTCTGATATAATCGACAAACCTAGAGGGTAGAGCAGCAAGATATACCTGCTTCCAGAGCAGCTTTTTAGAATCTTTTACCTCATAGATCTGCTGCATCCAATCCCTGTGGAAATCATCATACTGGGACATCTTGTGACATTTGAGGTTCATCAAAATGACCTCATGCTTATTGGCAATTTCTGTTTCACAACCACACCAATGCTCTAGAATCATAGATGTTAGGGCACCAATCATATTATTTATTACTGTGCCATCTGGGTTATGAATGACATCTCCCTTTTCATCTTTAAGCACTTCTGCTTCCATGTTTTCAACCAGTTTAGGAGAGGATTCAGTTTCCCACCATCTAAGAAGAGTGTCTGTAAAACATTGGATGATAGTTCTGCAAGCTTCTACCTCTGTCTTTCCCCTGAGACACATGAGTTTGTATTCAGTATACATCATATCAATCATTTGGCGGATTTGGCCAATGCTCATGTTATCTATATTCCACTCACTGTGGGAATCAGGAAAGAAAATATGTGCTTCGGGCATTTTTCCCTTTCCTTCAATGTCAGGAGCAGAATACTTAGAAAATCTATGCTCAAGAGGCTCATAGATTGGAAGGATTTGTGTTTATGCTTCTGGCTCTCTAAATAAAGAGGCAATAGTTATTTGTTCAGATTCTTCGTCTTTTGAAGAGGTTTCTTTGGGGAATAATAGAGGGAATTTCTCTACCATCTTTGAAGAATGTTCAATCTTTATATTTCTCTTTATCAAGAAAGAGTTTGGAACTGGTTTTTCAACTTTTGTAACCTACATCCTTTCAAATTTCTCATTTAAGCCAGTAAGGAGTGTCTTAGTTGTATCAATATGTCCAACTAAGTTTTCTCCTATTTCTTCAATTTTATTCAATGACTCTCTAGTGTAAGAACGAGTCATGCTGGAATCAAACTGTATACTATTCAAACAAGAATTTGTACTATTAAAAGAAGACTGTACAACATCTACTTGTTTATTTACTTCTTCTGCTTTTGCCATATTCATCTCTAGGCCTTTTAATGCAGTATTTGTCCAATTTAACTATTCACTGGCCTTTTGGATCCTACCATCAATCCCTAAGGCATTATCATCTTTTTGGACTAAAGGAATGGCTTTGGCTGCATTTAACTTTTCTCCTAAGATTATTCCCTTATATGGGGGAAAAGTAGTAGGAGTTTCAACTGTAGACCCATCAATTGCAGTCCATCCATGCTTATCAGGAATACTGCTAGAAGAAGTACCAGTTAAAACATTTACTGGAGCAATTTTGTCTTTCCATGAGTAGAAGGATATCCACTCATTATTGTTTTCCATGTAATTTTTCCAATCTGTGGCCAATTCTCTCTTTTGATCTGGAGTGTACCCTAGATCAAATTCATCCACTTGGAGATTTGTATACAAATCCCAATTCAGCATTTCTTTCATCCATTTTGCACTGATTTTTGACTTTGGAGTTCCATCCATAAGTGCAAAAAACTTATGCATCTCCATGACTGCAGGTTTCTTACAATCAGAAGGGATCTGTTTGAATCTGCACTCTGGAATCAGTTCTGACTGTTCAAGTTTTCCCAATCCATACCTAGGCTTTGCCGGCCTCATTAAACAAATCATTTGGGTAAGCCTGGGATCTTCCTCTTCTATTGAATGCATCATAAGAACATGATCAGTATCAGGCTCAGGCTCATGTGGAAAAGGTATATCAGAACATTTTGGATTTGGGCATGAGCTGATAGAAGTGGATGGAGGGGCAATGCCAGTGCAGGGATTATGATGTAGATGAACATCTTGTTCGGCTAGACTGAGAAGGTTTATAACATTTGTACAATCAGGGCATTTTACTTCTAAAGAATAAAAATTAACAAGCTGAGCTAATTCAAAAAGCTGCGGGTGATGACAAGAAGAAAATGATGATGATGATGAACAGGCGGTATCCACAGTGGACGGATCTCTGTAGTATTTGGACATTTTACAAGCAGTATCTATTCCTCTTCGATCAATGGTTGATCTTCGAGGAAAGGATATGATAGCATTTGAAGAATTTTCAATAATGTTGGCAGAGGTGATATTTCTGGGGATTTGTGGCCTGGAATGATTTACAACCCAATGTTCAGGGAACTCCAAATTTTCCCATTTTATCAACTGTTGTTCAACTTTTTGATTTTTTGGGTCGATCTTGACTACCACACTTGACTTAGAATCCCTACTGGGAGTATGACGAATTGCTGGCCGTAGGGTGTTGGTATGTCTAAGACAGGCTTTGGTCTGAATGGCTATATTATTCCTTTTCTTTTTCATTTCAAATCCAGTAGTATGGATTTGCAACTGTAAGATATCTTTGATAGTCTCATCAAATGTATAGACAGAAAAGTTTGGAAAACAATCAAAATATACAGGGCCATCAGACAGAGGGGCTACGATCCCACCAATAATAGAATCTGTGTATCTATTGTGCGTTAGATCTCTAACAGTAGCAAGCACAAATGTTTTTAACCCTTTATGAACTAAGGGGTTAATTCCAACTCTTATGCAACCAAGATGTATATAGTTTGTTTTTAGCCTTTTTGCTTCTGCCTGTAAAGCTTGAGGATTTAGCAGAGGAATAGTCTGGATACTATCAGAATTTTCTTGAACTTGGCTAATAGACTCTTTAATAGTGATCCTAGAGGCAGCAATTAAATGAAAAGGTGCTAAGTTACTATAGACTTCAGAGGGTGTAATATCTGGTAGAGCCCATCTCGCAGAAGGCTGAGATTCTTGATAAGTAAGTTCAGCAGAATTTAAAGTCTTGCTTGAGTTATTTTCAAACATTTCTTTAAGAGGATTTTCTTCTGGAGGAGAATCTTCTTCAAGCTCTCGGAATGAAATAGATTTTCTGAATGACTCCATTCTTATAAATTAAGATAGATTTGAGTACCAACCTTTAGAACCAGACGTTACTGGCTCTGATACTATAGGATAAATTTTACACATTAATGTATTGAGTTTATTTGTATTATTGTGTTTTCATTGAATAATATTTAGAGATGGTTTGTTTTATGGTGTGTTTTTTTGAATAATATTCAGAGATAGTTGTCTTTAGTGCTGGTTCACAACTGAGTTTATTATATATTTTTTATAATATATATATATATGAATGATAAATTTACACCTTTGATTTTATAAAATTATTTTACAATTTAAGAATATTAAATTAATTTGATATAAGAAATATATTTTAGATAGATTTCACAGCATAAAGTATTTAGTTTATCTGTATTTATTGTGTTTTCCTGAATAGCAGTTGAGATGGTTATAATATATATATACTATATATATAAGAGTTTTTAAAAATGGTTGAATTGTGTAGGATATATTGGTTTTTAAAATATTCAATATTTTTTGAGTGGAAATTTCATTTATTATTATTAACAAGGGAGCCACTACCGTGGCGGTAGTCCCTGTTGGGTCTGCCACAACAACAATACAAAATTGTAATTATAATTGAATTTATGGTTTTTGAATTGTTTAGAAGCTAACTCGTAGATGGGTTTTATTTGTACCATGCATTGATGCACAGCTGAAACCAAAAGCCTGGATGATATTGGCAAGCCATTGCCATCTTCCCAGATAGGTCATTCAATTAGCACAACCAGTAGCGTTCTATCCACTTGCTATCCTTTTTAATGAGGTTGTTTGTTCCAATTTCCACCCCTTCATGTTTCCACCATATCATTCACCCTATTCGCAAATCAAGTTTCACTAAATTATATCCTACAGTAGTCAATCTTTATGAGTCTGATTGGTTTGAGAGGAACCATTAGATAGCTAGAGGCCAAGCAGGGCTCAAGCGGGACTACCAGAAAGCATCACATATTCACTGTTTGAGCTAGCATTTAGGAGGCTAGACAGAATCACTTGAAGCTCTACTGCTTCTGTGTTGATTTTATGAAGGCCTTTCACCTATATACTAAACACTCGACTTCAATAAAATTAGGTTTCCATGAATGTAGGGTAGTTGCATATATTACTAGTGTATTGCATATTTTTTCACCTCCACGATAATAGATATCGCAATGGTCACATTTCAACATTGAAATTCCTTTAAGAGTTGACATGATTTGAGTTTGTGTACTTATTATTATCGAGTGTTTGCTTAGCATCACCTTTCGACATTTGAATTCCTTTAACGGGCGAGATGATTGGGTGGGTTGATTGGGTGGGTGTTTATTATCGTCGACTGTCTGCTTATTTCGGATATCTCGTCGTAGTTTCGTTGAATATGTGTAAATTATTCAAACCTAATATTATCATTCCTTACCAATATTATCCAAAACCATGCAAAACAATAATTGCGTATAAGTCATATATGAATGTAAGGTGAATGATTGCTCATGTACACATGCGTACGAGTGACTTACCCTTCCAAATTTCATGTTTTATAAAATATTTTAAGCAATGCTAAAAAATTTAACAAAAGCATTTCAGTTTTTTTCATGATAAAAATATGAAAATTACAGATTCAGGTGAACTCAACCTCATAAAATATCTAGATAAAATATTTTGGGCCATGAAGCCAGTGAAGGCGAGCAGGATTGCTTCAATGTAAATTTAGGCTTCTGACATGTTTTTGACCTTTATTCCTTTTAAAAATGATATAGAATTATATTACAGTAATGTGGACATTAAAATATTTTATTTATTATTGAAAGTGAGTGAAATATTTTTACTACATTTGGTTGTAATATCAACAAGAAATCGAGTGACCATAGTAAACTTGGGATTATTAATGTTTTACAATGATTTTAACTAATACTAACTAAACATGCATATTCATTTTTTTATTTTTTTAGTTAACATTCCTTTTCTATTTAGAGAATATTTTATTTTTATTTTAAGCGAGACACATGTCAAATTCAGTTGCCCTCATGCTCGGTTGTAGAAGGAGCTTCTCAACTCAATGAATTAAAGCTTAATTTTTTTACCATATTTACTTCACTATATTAACAAATATTTAAAATAAAATAAATGAGAAATAAACATTTTTACTTCACATTTTTTACCATGTTTACTTCACTATATTAGGAAATATTTAAAATAAAATAAATGAGGAATAAAAAAGGAAGGATCAACTCAATGGTTCTTCATTTATTTTATTTTAAATATTTTTTAATGTCATTTAATAATTAAACTGAAGGTTTTTGTGTGGTGAGGTTTTATCTTACAACACTATTTTCGTAGATTGGTCGTTCACCACCGAAGCATGGCCAATCAAAATTGTTTTGTTATTCTTATATTCTCCTTCCACCATGTAACGACGCCATTCAATTAATTAGTCACATGATCGAGTCCCACTATTATGTTTCTTTTCACCAATAAGTAAAATTGCTAATTTAACATTTATTAATTTGAAACTAAAAAAATTATTCAATTTTTTATATCTCGCTTAATCAAATTTTATCCCATCATTTATGTAAAAATCAAAATTTCCAAAACCCATTTCAAATATAACCGATGCCTATGAAATAATTATTCACCATTTTAAAACACCTCGAATAGTTAAAAACCCATTAAAACCGGTTGGTAGCATTCTTTTGTGAAATTCTGAGTCATTATTTACTACGGAAAAGAGTTCTTGGCATTATCTACTATTGAAGTGTAATAGTAGAGGGCCATAAAATATGTTACAAACCCCAACGAGACGAAAGGGTGCTTTCACTCTTACTTTTATAGGAAGGCAATACTGAAGTGGAAAGGTATATAAACATTGCATAAGTTAAATAATGAAATGATGCAAAATTTCTAATGTGATTCTCAGTGGAAATATGAAATTCAAATGAATTCGCAGCAGTGTTAAAAATTGCAAGACGCTATCTACCATAGAAAAACAGTTCCTGCCGTGGTTGTAGACGAAATATTTTGAATGGTTACTTGGCCATTCGGACCAGTCTCTACCTTCTAAATACTGGCCATGTCAAACTATCCTCCAAAGGAAAGGTCGAGCTCTGCTTGTAATGTGGGAGTATGCGGCCACTTGCAGAGAGTACACAAGGTAAATCCTCAGCAGATGGAAATATTAAAATGAAAATGATAACACTAGCCATGTCTTCAAAAATAACCATGCCCCGTCAAATTAAAAGAAGAAAGATCAAGAAATCAAATACCCGTTGAAACTGCTTCACAGGGGTGAAGCTCTGAAGATCTGGGCACCTGCATCTATCAGGTGGGATCCCACGGTGCGTGGCTTCCCTGGCACATCTTCTGGGATTGAAGCTATGTAACCAGAAGGTAGTCTCTCGCTCGATGTCATGTTGATGGATAAACACACACTAATATCTTCCTCAGCTGAAAATTCAACTACAGAGACGAAGAACACAATAAGGAACAAGCATAGAAGGTAGGCTGCCAAAGTCAATTTAGCTTGAA
>APFE030989177.1:17702-29420 GCA_000404065.3 Pinus taeda
ATAACCCTTAAATAAATATACCAAAAACATTCAAAATTTAAAACTAAATTACTATGAAACAAATACCTTCATAAAAAACATTATAAATTAAATATCTCCAATAAAATCATTATATAAAAAATACTTATCCATAAATGTGTAACTTAAACAACTCTCTATTAAATTAAATTTCCAGTGAAATTAACATGAAAATATAACGAGGAATCCCTTAAGGGGTGTATACATTCCTGGAGAGGGTGTATTCGAGATTGGTCCCACCACCTTGTGACGTGATGCAAATTAATGAGCAAGGGGCGCAACTTGCTTCGAGCATGCATTTGCATGTAGACCCCCAACTAACCATTTATGACTATTTGTACTAGCAATTTGTTGTCGCTCATGAATTTTGGGTGGAGGCTTAGAGCAGAGGCGAGGACAAGGAGTCAACCTACTTGTAACAATGGAAGGTTGTAACAATGGAAGATCAAGAATGTATCCCTGCCAAGTCATTTTTTATTTGGGTGTTGGGTCATGGAGAGTAGCAGGTTGAACATTGCATGGTGTCGGTGAAGTGGAGGTGGGAGGTTTTTTTGTCACCTGAGCATGGAATTCTCTTAATGGGCTTCGAATATTGTATGCACCAGCCAATAGAGGTTTGTCTTTTATAGATTGGGCATGGTGGTTCAAGTTGTTTTTCTTTCACTCTTAAATTTGTATATTGTTAGCTATGTTTGGTTTCTCAATTTTGGTCTCATGTTATCTGGTTTCTCAATATCACATTCATTATTAAAGGTATTACACACTAAATCAAACTAGTGTGGAAATCTTATTAACTAAATAAATTATTTTTTCTTAGTTTTAATTGTTTTCTCTCATGTTTTTTTTTTCTTGGTAAAAGACTATGCTATTTCTATTAACTGGTAAACATAAAATTACAATAGGGGGCAGCTATCGAAGCCTGCTCATCACATATGTTACAAAAATTCCCCATAGTAGAAAAGCTGGGGATTTCATCCAAGCTTACAGCCAGATAGACTGAACAAACTGCCAAATTCATTGGCATTACAAAGAAGCAGAGAAAGAGAGTACTGAGAATACTAAGAAACTGGGAGAGAGAGTACTGAGACCAAGACAATTGCATTCGCCGCGGCTGGAAAATCTCAAAAACGAGCCAACACCCAAAGCAGGCTTCCAAAAAACCAAAAAGAGCAAACACAAGTGCCAACTGTTCAGCTGTCTTCTTCCCCCTGTGTCTCTTCATCATGCTGACACGCGTAATCGTGGCTGAGCCCCTCTTTGTCATGCTCCACGTTGCCTTCCTGGTCTTTGTCGGTGTTGCCAGCATCGGGGTCCAGGAAAAGGTTGATGCAGTCACTCAGGGGAGGAACTGGAGAAGGCGAGTCGACCTGTATTACTGGAACATCCTCCTTCTTTGCAGCCATGGCTAATTGGGTAGAGGAATGGTCACTATTGTTGGAAGAATTAGGGTCTATGCAGGATATTGGAGGAACCTGGTTGATTTCCTCCATCATCAAGATGGTTATCTGGGCAGAAATCAAGGGGCGGTTCAGGTTGCTCTGAAATTTGAAGTGGGTGGATTGGAAGGCGCTGTTGGGTATCGGATGGCGGGTGGGGTTAGAAGCAGGGGAATCCTCAGGGGGAGAAGTGAGGTTGATGGTGGTGAGCAGAGGAGTGGATTGAGGGCGAGCAGCGTGTCGCTTGCTGCTGCCAGGCTTATCTCCAGAGCGAGAGCGCTTCCCAGTTTTTTTCATGGTGCAAATAAGGATCGTAATTTTCAACGAGGCAGAGTGGAAACCAGAGTTTCTCCTCAGAGCATGCAAAGACCCCAAACCGAGATGTGAAACCGAACAGAATACAATGGATACACTGAACCGAGAAACAGAGCCAAAAAAACTAAAATTGCCGCGGATGAAGCACTTACCCCAACCTGATAACGGAATTCCAGAGCGTGGAGCACCGGCGGAGTTGAAGGGCTGCCAATTCGAGCCAGAACCAGCTCGAATTTCCCCTCTGAGGCGGGGCTCCCAGTCGACCTCACCCACCGAACTCACCACAAACCGAACAGAGTATTCTTCAGTCACAGGCATAATGAAAAATTTACTGAATTGCCACCTGTAAATACCGCTCCAAAGACCGCGTCGGGCTCCGCTCGCCATTAATGGCGCTGTCCTGCACCGTGCCAAGGTCATAATAATCTTCGTCCCGCCTCCAAACTGTGTCTGGGGCTCCACGCTGCACAGCAGGTGGCGGCCTCATGCGTCTTAAGTGCACATGAATGCCATTTAGGACAATATTAACACCCGGATCCAGGAGTTTTCTCTCATGTTATGTTTATATATAAATTTGATATAAAAATTATTTACTTAAGGTAGACATTGAAATATTTTATTTATGATTAACATTGAAATGTATTTTTTTTAAAGTATATGAAAGAAGTTACACATCTCCTTTAGGTGAATATTGAAAATATTTTATGTATGGTTAAAATTGGAATGGGGTTTTTAGTTATTAATATATTTTTTAATATAACTGTCACTTAGTGTTGAACATGGATTACACATATCCCTTCTATTATAGAGAGTGCCTCTTTATTCAACAAAATATATTGAACATAGAATATTTATTTTTATACTTTTAATATATTTTATTATGATAAATATTGAATACTTTTTTTTATTTAATATTATGTTTTAAATATGATATATCAAATCTATACTAAACATATATGAATTACTCGCAGCTTAAATTGTTAAAAACAACTTTCAATACAATAATATATTTTTAAAATACAAATTTAAAATTGTTATTCTTTAATATATAATACATTTGAATAAAATGAATGAAATATCATAATTATAAAATAAATCCAATAACCTTTAAATAAATATTTAAAAAAAATCCAAAATTTAAAACTAAATTACCATGAAACAAATATCTTCATAAAAATCATTATAAATTAAATAGATCCATAAAAATGATCATATAACAAATACGTATCCATAAATGTATTCTATGAGAAATTATGCCATTGGCTCTTGCTATATATTACACTATATTACATATGTAATTTCAGTTTCCGTGAAGTGCTTGAATTATAGGAACTTTGGGAAAAGTGCTCCCTCGGCGAAAAAAACAATCCCTTGAAGCTAATCTGCTCTGAGCTTGAGAGCAAGGGTGGCAGCCCTATCTCAAGCAGATAGAGAGAGGAACATATACTTCGAAGAGGAACATAATAGAATGGGTTTATCTATCATCTTTTCAGTATGCAATGCCACTAGGGAAACGGGCCCCTAGTGTGCAAAAAGAACAGGCATCTCGAAGTATGAAACCAAGGAACGAGCAGTTCTGGCAGATCACGATCTTTCCACTGCCGTCGCGTGCTATAGGTAGTTTTTCTGTGACAAAATTAATATCCCTAGATACAGATGAAAAAAGGTTTCCCGACGTACATGGGTTTGCATTGGTGGATGGCTTCGTCCCGCATCAAACAAAGGCAAAGGATTCCCCGAATTTTGTTTATCATGCAGCACTCAAAATTCATGGGCGGACAAAACGCCGCACCGAGTTGCTCATTTCCTCCCACGTTCCTGTCCTTGTCAGTCGAGTCACTAACGTACCTCTCCTTGTCAATCGGTGACTAGCGTACCTATCCTGTCTCAGTCGAGTCACTAACGTACCTCTCCCATAGGTTGAGAGTTCGTTACCTCACCCTCACCCTGCCGGGGGCACCCTCTCCTTAACAGTCGAGCATGCTTATGCACCCTACTCGAAGTATTTCTATTTCATTGCTTTTACCTTCTTGATAGGAGGCCTGTGAATGATTTGAAAAGAAAGAAGGGAGGGGGATTAGATTTAGAGATAGAGATACTTGTATTTACGAATCTCTCGGGGGTTGAATCACAAGACAAACACACACCCAAAACTGTTCTCTTTGCTCAAATCCACCTGAAACTTCGACAACTCTTTATTGAATTAAATTTCAACTAAGATTAACTTGAAAATATAACCAAGATCCCCCATAGGGTGTGCACAATGTTCAAGAGGATGCGTTGGGGGCTGAGCCCACCACCCGACGATGTGATGCAAATTATTGAGTAGGGGGTGTCATCTCCCCCCAAAATGCATCCGCATGGAGACCTCCATCTAGCCATTTATGACTATTTATCCTTACAACTTACTGTCGTTCATGAATTTTGGGTGGAAGCTTGGAGCAAAGGTGAGGTCAAGGAGTCGACCTCTGTGCTGCTAGTGGAAGACCAAGAGTTTATCACTACTAAATTATCATTTATTTGGGTGATGGGTCATGAGGAGGAGTGGTTTGAACATTGCATGGTGTTGGTGAAGTGGAGGTGGGATGGTGTTTTTCACCAGCTTGTGTAATTCTCTCAGTGGGCTTTGAATATTGAATGCCTTAGCGAGTAAAGGTTCATCTCTTGTAGCTCGGGCATGGTGGTTCAGGTTTTTTTTTCTCGCTCTTAAATTATGTATTGCTAGTTATGTCTGGTTTCTTAATTCTGATCTCTTGTTATCTATTGGGATCTATTGTTGGACTAAGTTTGAGAGCCTGTCTTCTTAATTTTCATTTTGGTTTTGGCTGTTTGGTGTCTGAGCAGATTAGGTGTTTTGTGACTCTATGTGTGCCTCACCACATTTCTATCTAGTGGTCTTTCACGACAAGTCTATGAAATTGGATTAAATCTCTCTCCCCTCCTTGTCTAATATGGGTTTGTGTAATTTTGGTGATATTTATCTTCTAGTTGGTTTGTGTCTTTGTACCTGGTTGAATTTTCTAGGGATAGGGGTTTGTATTCTAAGTCGAGCGAGCTCTGTGTGGTCACAGTGTAAGGATCTCTTGCACAGTTCGATCTGGCATATCTAGCATAATGACAATTCTATTTTTTGTGACCCTGTTTCTTGCTAGTGCATCATATGTTTTGTTCTCTTGCTCCTTTCAAGGTAGTGGATGTGTTGGGTCCCCATAATACTAGTGATTACCCCATTACTATTGTATTTGTATCCATTATTAATATTGTTGTGCCCCTATTGTCCCCATATTGTTATTATTGTGCCCCATAGAATCCCTCTATTGTTATTTTTGTGCCTTTATATTATTATTGTTAGGTCAGTTGGGTTATATTGTGACTCCTTAGACTCCTATATATAGAAAGGAGGTTTTGTCATTTGAATCGTCAAGAAATCATTCATTTGTGTAATGTAAAGGAGGTTTCCCCCTCGAAGAGGCTGAATTCTAAGGCATTGATCTATATTTTCTATCTTTTTGTGAGCTGATTTCATAAGATTTGGTATCAGAGCTTTTGGATTCTAGGGTTTCACTACTCCAAATAGGTCATCATGGCATTTTTACTATAACTTGTTTTTCTGCGACGCTTCAAAAGAGAAAAAAACCCATTTGATACAAAATCGCGTTGAACCTTGGGTCTAAATTTTAGAGCATTTCGTGCTATATTTGCGGGGATATGATCTGAGGAAGTCGGTCTTTTTGCAGACTCATGAATTACACTCCAAACAGGTGACCAGGGGAAAATCATCATAACTTTCTCTCTGAGCATTGAATTGAAATTTCGTAAGAAGGTACAGAAAGAGGACGGACTGTAGTCTCTTGTATATATTTTTCAGAGGCAAAGGTCAAAACAGGGACACATGGCACATCGTACAAGTGCGCTCTACTGAACTAGTCTATAATCAGGTCACTGTGGGAGATTTGACATAACTCTTCCTTGGAGAATCCAATTTGGATCAGGCTGGTTGCATTGGAAAGAGGACACAAAACGCTATTACAGTAGAAATTTCAAAACTGGATGATCCGAAATTACAGAGATGCATTAGAGGCAATATCGAGCTCCTACAAAGTGAAAAAAGATGTGTATTTTTTTTTTAAAATCTTGCTTAAGCTTGGTTTGAAAAATTATTTTGAAGGAATTCAAAGGGCATAATAGAGCATTATTATTGGTAACTGATGCCCTGAGAAAAGAAAATGCAAACACCTAATAAGAAACATGAAAGCTCTAGCATGACTCATGAAGAAGAGGAACATATGCTACATGATATATCAAAATTACAAGACCAAGTGCAACAAATGTCACTCTCACAAAAGCTAACAGAAGCTAAGATAAATGGCATGGAAGCTAAAATGAATAGCATGGAAGCTAAGATGGACAATTTGAAGATATATTTGAACACAAATTTGAAGACAGGCATGGCAGATTTGAAGACAGATTTGACAAATTTTCTACAAGAAATACTTATTAATGGTGAAAGGGTAGTAAAGGAAACTCATGATGTGAAAAAAGAAATGTTAATCATGATTTCATAGACTCTAATGTTGGATGAAAACACCATATTCCAAATTCAATATAGAGAAGTTTGATGGCAAGGATCCCGCAACATGGATATTACAAATGGAGCAATTTTTCGATCTCAATAATGTGCAAAACACAAAAAAGGTATGTATTGAAACTTTATATTTGGAACCAAATCAGTTTGTAAGGTATCAATCGCTTTACTCTCGCAAACAAATAATCACTTGGGCAATTTTTACTGAAGAATTGATAGCACATTATGAGGATACAAGAAACAACACTTTTTGTAGCCAATTGATAAGTCTCAAACAAAAGTGTTCAATAATGGAGCACATTGAAGAGTTCCAAAAATTGAACATAAGGGTAAAAAATATTCCAAAGGAGCATAGGATTGATATGTTCATAGGAACTTTAAAGGATAATATCCAACATGATGTTCACCTTTGGGAACCTGATTCATTAGAGAAGGCATTCAGGTTAGCAAGAAAAATGGAAAGCAAAATTATGGAAACCACAGGAAGCATACCACTCAACTATAAAGATGAAGTGTTGTTGCCCCTAGTCTTCCACAACCTATAAGGTTGACACCACAACAATTGGAAGAAAAAAGAGCAAAAGGGCTTTGTTACAGTTGTGATAGCAAATACACTAAAGGGCATAAGTGTGTTGAGAAGAAATTATTCTACATAGATTGTGAAGAGGAAGAAGAAAAAGAGCAAGAAAGGTCAAAAGAAGAGGATATACTCGAGGAACAAAGCCTAGATAAAGAAGAAATGAATCCAACCATATCTTGTAATGCATTGGTTGGAATTACCACTCCTCAAACCATCAAGATAGAAGGACAAATCAAGAAGAAAAAGGTAATAGTGTTGATTGATTCAGGAAGTACCCACAATTTTATTCATTGTAAGGTAGCAAAAGAATTGAATTGCTTCCTATATCCAGCACCAGAGTGTCAAGTGATGATTGCAAATTGGAGGAACAATAAATTTCTCTAGAAAGTGCATAATATCAAGCTACCCATGGGAGAATATGTATTGACTAGCCCAATGCTTTCCATTCCAATGGGAGGTGCTGATGTTGTACTAGGAGTCCAATGGCTACAATCCCTAAGTACAATAGCTTTTAATTTTCAAGAACTTTTCATGAAATTTTCTATGAAAGGAAAGGAAGTTGAATTAAGGGGTATTGTAGGGAAACTAGGAAAGGTAATAAGCTCTAATGGTATGAAAAATCTTCTAAAAAAGGAGCAAAGAGGTGTAATTGCACAATTATGCTCGCTAGATGTTTCCATGTCAGAATCATCTATTTCTCCAGATCTCCAAAATGTCCTAGACAATCATTTCAAGTTATTTGAGACTCCCAAAGGTCTCCCACCTATGCGTGATCATGATCATGCTATCTATTCATCTGATTCCAAGAAGGTTCCTCCAAACATCAGGCTGTATAGATATCCCTATGCCCAAAAGAGTGAAATTGAACGTATGGTTGCAGAAATGCTAGAGGCTGGTATAATTCAACCGAGTCAAAGTTCTTTCTTTGCTCCAGTAGTATTGGTGCACAGAAAGGATGGATCATGGCATATGTGTCTGGATTATAGGGAGCTCAACAAGCTCACTATTAAAGATAAGTTTCCCATTCCTGTCATTGATGAATTACTGGATGAATTGCATGGATCAAATTACTTCACCAAGTTGGATCTTCATTCAGGATATCATCAAATCAGAATGAAGACTGAAGACATTCCGAAAACAGCATTTAGAACTCATGAGGGTCATTATGAATTTTTGGTCATGCCTTTTGGCCTTACCAATGCACCTTCAACATTTCAAGGGTTGATGAATTCAACTTTTAAACCATTCCTTAGAAAATTTGTGTTAGTATTTTTTGATGATATATTAATCAACAACAAATCTTGGAAGGATCATGTTGAACATGTTGACAGGGTGCTACAACTATTGGAGGAGAAACAATTATATGAAAAAAGATCCAATTGCTTCTTTGGAGTCCAAGAGGTGGAATATCTGGGTCATATTGTATCTCATTGTTGAGTCCCAAACCTACACTTCTCTATATATCCTTTCAGCCTTGTTTTTCCATCTACTTCATCCACCTAGCTGTCAAATCATTGCATATTAGGCTAAAAAGAGCTTATGAAATGGTTTCCTGACTATGTTTCTAACTGTTGTTTGGTTTAGATTTTTTGTTCAACAGCTGCGGAAACTTGTCACTTTCCGCAGCTAGCGTGAGTTTCCGCATCCATTTTGTCAAAAGCTATGCTACAGGTGTCCAATGGGGAAACCAGCCACATGGGCAGGATGCAGGCGACGTGTACATGGAGTGTGTCCTCTCAAATCAGCCAAATCGCTCATAAACAGTCATAGTCAACGACGGTCAAAGGAAGGGCCAAATGAGGAAAAATACGGTGGCACGGCTCTGTTTTGGCACACGTGAAGGATTGCGTGGCATGATCCTTCATTCTTGGAGGTACTGGCACAACTTTCGACCAGCCTGTGAACCGAATCACGCAGCCACCACTCCATGAACTCAACTAGTGTAATGACCATCACGCTAAATCTCAGGCCATGGAGATTTATGTGTCTCTTGGCAACACAAATCTAGGAATTAGTTATTAGCATTTGCACTTATAAATAACGCGTTGGTATACGCTGAACAGTTAGTCTGGAAGTTGTAATTTTGACTGTTGTTTCATCCCACTGTGCTGTATTTTCCTTTACTTTATTTTTGCAATTCAATACATGAGAAGACAACGTTCCTGAATTCAATTTGTGAATAAGTAGTTGGTTGGCTGAGGTGACCGAGGGCCCCTGTACACTAAAGCTTGTATAGTTTCTTACTTGCTTTTGTTCATTGCTTTTTGTAGCCATTACTTGTACATATTTTATGTTGTTATAATGTTCATCACTATCCATATCTCATGTTCTCTTCATAACTGTTAAGCTGATCAGTGTTTCCTTTACCGGTTTTTGTAGGCAGCCTGGGCACATTTACATGTTTTTGATAGCTACTGACATGAGATCATCTTGTCCTTTCTGCTGATTTTTATTCATTAAGTTTAATTCCAGCATTGTCACTTCTTTCAAGTTTTGTTTTTCTTGATTACTTTTCAGCCATTTATACATCATATTACTTACTTGTTTATGATTTCCTTTCTATAGCCAAGCGACTCAATTAGTAGGGAATCAGAATGTTACTTGAATTAGTGTGATCTAGTTTGCTTTCCTGCAAGTTAGAGATTGAATTACTGATGTCATTTTCAAGAGTTGAAATATGAATGAGTAGTTAAATCTTAGTTTCCTTTTATGCAATTTAATTTCCTGCAATTTAGATATCATAATACTCAGCTTGTTTATGATCACTTCCTATAGCCGGACTGAGTTGAAAGGTGAAGGGTCATAATATAGGTTGAAGTAGTGCGATTTAGTTGCTTTACTTTCAGTCTTTGAGTTGCTTTAAGTTCATATTTTATTTTCTTTTTCACACAGTAGTAAGGATACTGGGCAATTGTCACTAGTTCATTGTTTTGATGCATTTACTTCTTTTCGAGAATTGATTTCATTACAGTCAGTTTAGAAACTCTCTTTTTGAACTTTTAAGGTTGGAAAATCATTGTAAAAATAATCATTACCATTCACACTTAATTTTCAATTTCGCCATCTCACACTAGGGAATCCACAGAAGATAAACCCAAAAACAAACTAAAAACTCAAAAACGACAAAAGACTAAGGAAAAGGTTATCTTGCACATACAATGCACTTCACTTCATTAGTTTACGACTCCCGGATTGACATTTTAAATAGAAACTTAGGACATACTAAATTGACTAAACATTTTGGCGTCGTTGCCGGGGAAGTGAAACTAGGTAGCCAATTCTTTAAAATATATATATAAAGAAAAAAAAATTCAAGAAAGGAAAATTGATAACCTCTCAGATTATCCTCTCCTCTTGTGCGTAATGTGACCTGGAGGATCAAAAAAGAGAAAGTTATTGGTTTAATAGTTTCTTGAGTATGCTCTCTTCTTGCACCTAGAGTGACCTGGAAGATCAGAAAAATAATTATTAGCCCGAATTGAAGAGAAATAATGACATGCATAGAGCAAGAGATTCTAGGGGAAGGTTTTTAGCTAGAGCTAAGAGTTTGATTTTTACAACTCCATCTACTTCAAGGAATAGACAAGAGACACCTCCATCATCTCCAACACATACTCCTAGCCTTAGGATTGCTGGAGTTCAAGAGGCAGTAGTGGAATTAGGAGACTCTCCCACACCATCCATCAAGTCTGAATTAGGAAAAGATCATTTCATTCCTTCTACAGGGAGACACATTGTAATTGAAGAAGTAGAATCACCTGAGGAAGAAGAGGGAGAAATTCCTCCTCGTTCGCCATTAGTAGAGGAACCAGAGGACTCTAAAGTCTCTGAGGAAGCCATCATGACAGAGGAGGTAGTTAACGGATTTGGTAGAGGTAGAGGTAGAGGAGGGGGAGGAGGAAACAATGGAGGAGGTAGAGGTAACAATGGGGGAAATAGGGATGGAGATAACTCATTCGGATTTCCTATAGTCGATGAGGATTCTCGAGCAACAATGAAAAATATTTCACCATCTGTCCTCCCAAACTTTCATGGGTTAAGAAATGAGGATCCCGAAACATTTCTCTTTGAGTTTGAGGTCGTGTCAAACCTATGATTATTTGGAATACTCTCAAAAACTCAAACTATTTCCTTCAACATTGAAAGGAGCAGCTTTGAAATGGTTCATGGGATTACTCACCCAATCCATCAGGACTTGGAATGATATGAAACAGACATTTTTGGATAGATACCTGGACTATTGCATGCCCACCAATCATAAGGATGAGGTATTCAAAATGGTACAAAAAGAGGATGAAAACTTGGAGGATCTACTTGAAATATTTCAGTATAACCTCAAAAGAGAAAAAATGAGTAACCTCGATGAAGAAACCTTGAAAGCCCTTCTATTAAAATCCATTAGAGATGAATGGATAGATATTTTGAACATGATGGGAAAAGGAGATATATCCCAACTTCCACTTCATGATATAGCAGAGCTACGTGTCCATCTCTCAAGGGGAAAATAAAAAACTGGGAAAGGGCCTAGAGATCCTTCTCTCATCAGAGCCAACAAATCTGCAACTGGATCAATAAGTAGGGCTGAGATTGGCAATATGCTTGATGAATTCAAAACTGATATCCTAGGGAGTCTAAGTGAGCAACTAGACACTCTTAAGATACATAATAAGCAGAAAGCAGAAGCTGAAGCTTTAGCCATCTTTTGCCCAAAATGTAGAAAGAAACATGCTCTAAGGGAATGTCCCTTGGATGCAAAAGTTGTAGAAACATGTGTGATTTGTTCA
>APFE030989177.1:50720-81146 GCA_000404065.3 Pinus taeda
TGGAATCTTCCAGAAGCTTCCCCTCTGACACTTGCCTCTCTGTTTTCGACTAGGGATGAGTAAGAGATCATCATTCTCCAAGTGGAAGAAGGAACTATCAGAGAGAGGGCACTAATCAAGATCCCGGAAGATGACTCACCTCCCTGTAACCATCTATATATGGATCCCTCATCACAGAGATCCAGAGGCTAAAATTTTGTATCTTATAGAGAAGTGTTGTTGGTTTTCTGGTGTACATTCATAGTTTTGGGTGATCTAAGCTTTGCTTGAGGTGAATAAGGGATTTCTAGCTGGAGGATGATACTGGGTCAGAACATATGGTTGTAATCCTCTTGCTACTTTTCATCTTAATAAAGCTATTCTAGTTTTCCTCCATATTCTTGTGTACTTGTTTATATATGCATTTGTATGGTTACGCACATCTGGTCCTATGTTATTTATGAATATAGATATTTGTTCTTCGATAGTAGTATGTTGCTGTGATTCCACAGGTGCTCTTTGAAGCTAGGCAGACAAAGCAGAAGCGACAAAGCTCTATCAGGAAGGAGAGGAAATCAAGCGCAAGACTAAGGTTGGTCTCCTTGGTCTCCCTTTCATCTATTTTCATAAAGGAAAATGAACGTAGACTTTACTCTTTTGTTTCTAAGATATCCACCCATCTTAGTGGGAATAGCAGCATCCAAGTGGACACTTTTCTTGGTAACAAGTATCCATTAAATTATCATGAGTAAATTACAATAATTTTCTGTAAACAATTATAACATAGATAAAAATGACTATAACTCAAACTCGAACTCTCCTACTGAGGTTCAATTCTTCATTTTTATATTACAAGTGAGTCTATTTTCAAATAGAAAAGTGATCTTGAGAAACTTTAGATTCTCAGGATGCTTTATTCAAATTATAAAATCTCCAACATTTCCCTAGAATAGCAGCGAAAATATCTCTCCTCCAACTAATCCTTCCATGATAGAATTTGATCTTGTTCAAGTGGTTATAATTAACCTAGACAACTCCTCATAATCCGTTCTTCCTCACCTACTCTAGGGAACAACATATGATATCAAATATCCATGTTTAATTAATGGTTCAAATCAAAAGTAAAAAACTCCTTTCATGATTTAAATCAATTCATTAAAGAGATAAAGAAATGAAAAGTCATTCACTCCTCTCTAGAATCTATATCACGTGAATTATCATATTCTACACATAAAATGCTTATAAAGCTAATATAAATATAAGAAAATAGGGTAAGAAAATATATCAATTTTGAAGCCCAAAATCACCCCCTAGATTACCTATTTGCATGACCTCATGCAAAAAAGTCATTGACATGAAGAGTAGTTAGGAAATAGGTTGGGTAAGGATTTTCTCCATAATTCCGGAATCCATTTCTACTCCACATTTCTTGAATAACGACATATTTAACTGCCTCGGTCAAGTCATATTCATATTTGTAATCATCTTGAGGACACAAGATTATGGGGCACATGTATCTACACCCTATCAAGCTAGGACGTTCTTACAACACTAGATGAGCATAATCTTGTCCCCTTTGTTAGGTTCCTGTAAAAATAGGCTTCATAATTTTGAATTAACTATGTAGAGTATCATAATATTGTACATAATGTTTTGCTTTCTGCAAAATGTTTTCGCATATTAAAAAATGTAAAGAGGGTAATTCCTAAAAGAAAAATCAAAGGACTAAAAGAAAAGGATAAAAAAAGAAGATAAAATATGAACCCCACCAAAAACAGATAAAAAAAAGATCATGAAAGTGTGCACATTCAAATGCCACTACTCTTAGTTAACTTTTGCAAATAAGATTGTGAGAAGCTTGTCAAAATGCCACAATCCATGATGATTAAACAATTTAATATTGATTCATCTATGCCTTAAATTTCACACTGATAGATAGAGAATAAAGATCTAGCCAAACTGTTTAATCTTGGTAGATCAGTAGTTAGGTAGAGAATATAATGAGCTCACAAGTTTAATCTGAGCCATTGGAGGATATAAGGTTAGAAATATATTAGTTTTATTATCAAAGGAAAATAAAAGGGTCAGCAAGCTCAAATGCACCTAATAAATGAAGAAAAAAATGTTAGAATAAATAAAAGGGTAGGAAGAAGAGTTTGACAAGTCATGGAAAGCATCAATTACTCATTTTATATCACTAATATCCTCTAGAAATCCATTTCCCCATGCTTAAAACCCTATTTTCCATTCTTATAAGTCATTATCCCTTGCAAAATTTCCCTTTCCCTTAATTTTAACCTTTTCCCCTTATTTCACCCCTTTTTCCCTTCCTAAAGGCCCCTTTCCCTCATTGAAAAACACATTTTTCTTTTGAAAATTAATTTCTCCTTTACTAATTCCATTGTTTATTTAAAAACATAAAAAAAAATCCACTTTGTATATATGTGGTCCCCCATAGTAACCTGCATTATTATATTAACTCCCGCATATATATTTTCCCAATCCCTTTTTTCATTAATTCCCCCACTAATTATCCCGGTCCCCACTTTTATTTTAATACCCATCCCATCACTTATCCTCGGGCCCCGCCTATCAAATCCATGACTCACCTCTCATATTCGCTCGTCGGATCTTCATTCCTCAGATCCAAAAGTCCCTAATCCGTTTCGCACCTGCCGATGCCCGATAGTTAAAGTTTTCAAAAGGATGTGAAATGGGTGGTTTCATAACCCTTCTCCCATGCTATGTGGCAGCTCCAGATTATATCAAATTCTCCAATCCAAAATCGCTAACCCACTTTTCATCATGTGATAACCGCCAGTCCATCATCCAAACTGTACGATGAAACCACCCTACCATTTGAATTTGACCCCACGTCCAAATGTTTAACCATTGTTCGTTAAAAGAAATAAACTTACCCTTTATAGTGTTTTCACAACTAGTCTGTTGAATTTTGCAAAAAAGAGCTCTGTTGACCTATTTTCAAGAGCTTTCATACTAGAATCCAAGCCTTTTCCCACCAGGAGACAATGCCAACTTAGCCTGAAGCTTTATAAAGAATATTGAAGCCTATTTTGTTTCCAGAAAGCCTCAATTTCTTCCAGAACCCCTTCTACATACTAAAAGCTTCATTTTCCAGGTACTCCTAAGTGTCGAGGCCTATACTTAAGAAAGAAAGTAATAACTGTTAAATTGAACAAAATTAAATGGCCTCTGAGAGTATTATAAATGTCAATCCCTTGTAACCACCTGTAATTAATGTTGAACTTAACCCCCTTGCTGACAAAGACTCCAAAATCAGTGATATAGTCATTGAATTTAACTTCCTTGATCTCCACTGCTGGAGCCATGATAAATTCATAGACCAGGCTGATGATATCCTCCTCTGGGATTCAAACCTACCCAAGTATATTTTCCCACAAACTTTCCAATTTCCAGAACTCATAAGGCTTTGTCAAGTCAATTATCTGCCCAGTGAAAGAGCCCTAGTAATCCCTAGCAAAGAGATTTTGTTCACAATGACTGTAGAATCAATAAACCAGATGTTGCAAATTCAACCTAAGCCTGATGAAGCCCCTTTGTCAATTGAAATCCTCACTTAGTTATATCTCAAGCTTGACTTTCCCAAGAGATTTCAAGTCTTCCAAATTTTTCTTCCTTCGTCTGTTGAAACCCAAAAGAGTAATCCTCCTTATTTAGCCTCAATTTTTTTAGAATGAACAAGATAGATTGTTTCAATGCTATCTTGTATTCTAGGATGTTTTACAAATGAGTATGTTGATGCTTCAATCCTAGGTTTTCTGACCATTTTTTTCCTAGGACAACGTCATTCTTTCACATTTAAGTTTTCTCAATACCTATTAGATTCTATCCATGACTAGTTAGTTAAATTACCCGAAGAAGGTGTGTTCAAGTGTTCATCTGTTTTATTTCATATGTTCTTATACTTCCAATCTGAAAGGTTTGTAGTAAGCCTCCAAAAACTGGACACTGAGGGTAACCCACAATTAGTTGTCTTCTGGACTTCCCTAATCAGAAAAGATTCCACAGAGTTCACCTACAAGGACTTCAATGACTCCTTTATTCATCCAGTTTCTAACATACTAAGTAGTAGCAGTCAACCTAGGATCAATGAAGAAATGAAGAAAATATTACAGTTGTCAGAGAACAGTAGAATAGGAGACTAGTATTTGTACCTTAACCACATTGAAATTAGGTGTATGGATGTCAAATCACTCCTTACAAGCTACCCAAATACCTTCCCATGAGGTTATTTGCACTAGATTATATTAGGGAGATCCCAAATTTAGATGAGGTTAATTTTCTATCAGCCAAGAAAAAAACACAGTTCAAAATAAAGAACCGAAGAGAATTCCAAGAGACCAAGAGAAGAAGGTTCATATTCAGCTCAAACCACTACTGAAAAAAAATTCAAACTAATGTACAGGAAGAGGCCCAAGCCAAATCTTGCAAATGAGCAAGGAGAGATAGTTGAGACAATTAAAGTCATTAATGTAGACTCAGTGGTTAAATAAAGTGCACCTCCAACAGTTTTAGTGGAAACTCATTAGGCTTCAACCTCTAATACTTAGATTATTTAGAAACAGCATAGTGTTGAAGTCTCTTCATCAAGAAAACCAGTGGATAAAGAAAAAGACATAAGGGAGAAATATAAAGAAATCAAATTGAGAAACGAAGCATTGAAAGCTGAAACCTATGCCCAATATATGAAACAGACTCCTAATGGTCAGAATAGGTTATTTTAAGTTTTCGACTACAAAAATAGAAAGATACAGATGGCCTTTCTACGGCCACTGATACAAGGCCCAGAAACAACAAAAGATTACAAAAAGACATAATTTGAAGTTTTTTCCAGGAATGTTCATCCTATAGATCAAATTGAGTTTCATAAGCAAGCATGAGAAATGCTATACTCAACTATGACCAACAAAGCTATGAGTGTACAAAAACTACAAAATTCTCTAGAGAATATCAAAGCACAGTTAAAACTAGAGAAGGCGTCCTCACAAGAAAAGGATAACAGAATCAAAACACTTAAATAATTGGTCACGGGGGTTGGGTATGATCCTAAATTCATAGACTAGGCCGATGATATCCTCCTCTGGGATTCAAACCTACCCAAGTATATTTTCCCACAAACTTTCCAATTTCTAGAAATCATCAGGCTTTGTCAAGTCAATTATCTACCCAGTGAAAGAGCCCTAGTAAGCCATAGCAAAGAGATTTTGTTCACAATGACTGTAGAATCAACAAACCAAATGTTACAAATTCAACCTAAGCCTGATGAAGCCCCTTTGTCAATTGAAATCCTCACTTAGTTATATCTCAAGCTTGACTTTCCTAAGAGATTTCAAACATTCCAAATTTTTCTTGCTTTGTCTGTTGAAACCCCAAAGAGTAATCCTCCTTATTTAGCCTCAATTTTTTCAGAATGAACAAGGTATATTGTTTCAATGCTATCTTGTATTCTAGGATTGTTTACAAATGAGTATGTTGATGCTTCAATCCTAGGTTTTCTGACCATGTTTTTCCTAGGACAACCTCCTTCTTTCACATTTAAGTTTGCTTAATACCTATTAGATTCTATCCATGAGCAGTTAGTTAAATTACGTGAAGAAGATGTGTTCAAGTATTCATCTATTTTATTTCATATGTTCTTATACTTCTAATCTGAAATGTTTGCAGTAAGCCTCCAAAAACTAGACACTGAGGGTAACCCACAATTAGTTGTCGTCTGGACTTCCCTAATAAGAAAAGATTCCACAGATTTCACCACTTATTGAGTATATCATCATTGAAATTTTCATTTTGTGAACTTATTAGACCTCCTCATGTGCCTACTGACCCTTTATTGAGTTTTTTGCTGACCATAGTGATAAACCCTAGACCTAATGAGACCTAGAACCCCAAAAATGGCTTTTGCAAATGTAATGACAAAAAATCACTGTAAATGACCTGAACATGTGAAAATAGGCAAGCAGATAAATGACATGAGGGAAATTGACAATGAACCACTACCATCAGTTGATCCATGACTTAATGGAATGCAACTGATCGGATGGGACACCTAAAATGCATGCAAAAAGAGAAATTTGATCACTGATGGAGGGATGAAGATACTGACACTAACACTTACCAAAATACATCACCTAATTATCCAACCTCTCCACCTAATTCCACATCCACTTCCATTTTAGAACCCTCAGGAGAACCTAAGAGTAGTTTTGTTCAAGAACATTCTACAGATTCTGTTGCAACTGTCCTAGAACCCTCCTCCCTTGAAGAACTAGCATTACAGTCTCTTTCAGAAAACATGGGACAAGAACTTAATATTGACTTTCCAATTAAACCCTAGGTTGATTGAGACGTTTTAGAACCCATATTTATGCCATAGTTGAGTCCACCAAGGAAATGATGATTGAAAGACCTGAGGCCACAACTGTTGTTTCCCTTTCTTCTTCTTCGGTTTCTATGGTGAAAGTTTTTACACAAAATATTAACAGAGGACTAAAGGATAAAAGGAAAATAAAGACCAATAAATAAATGGAGTTTTTGAGAAAAGAGAATAGGAAGCTACAAAGGAAGGTATGACAAATAAATAAATGGTCATGGGATAGTAAGGCCCAAAGGCATCATGAGGAGATAAATGATCAGAAGAAGGAAGTTTGGGTGAATGAAACTCAAATTGAATTTGAAGACTTTGATGTTACCTTTACTGTGGGAGCTCAAATTGAGTTGAACACATTATATATTGATGTTCTGACTACTGAAGTAGGGACCCAAACAGATTCACCAACCCTCATTACGAGAAGTGCACAGATAGAACATGTGGCTCCATATACTCCTTTAATTGTGTAAGCCACCATTTAGGCTGTGAATAAAAATATGGAGGAGCAATGATAAAATTTAATGTGATATCAGAAATAGGTAGTACTTTAGAAGGAGCATCAAGAGTTTCTTCAAAATTTTAAGGCATTGACGGTTATGGAGGATGAAACTTATGCCAACCTGAGAGAAACTAAGAAAAAGGTTCAGTCTCTCAATGGTCAGATTGAAAAGGCCACGGAACAAAGAAAGAAGTTTGTTCTATATATTATGATGCTCTATCGTGCAGATATCTAGCTATAAATTATGCTTTATTTCTATTAGAACATTATTTATTGCTTAAAGTCAAGGCCATTCAGTCAGGGAAACTATATGAATTCAGTAATGTTTCATATTTTGTTATTTATTTTGATAAGTAGGATGACAATACAAAGTACTTTTTATGTGAAATTCACATGCACAAATTCTTCCTAGAAGAGCATGTAGATGAGAACCCTATTCCTTTTATAGGGGATGTGCAATTTCAAGCGTTTATATCATTTTCCAGAAATCAAGTAAAGTGGAATAAAGCCTATAATGTATTTCAAATAAGAGAGCATGGCCTCAACCTCTGGGTTAGAGGAGAGCCATATAGCCCTTTGTGTAAACTTATATGTCGTAAGAGGTTTATGGAACAATATAGTGTTGTTGATATTTTGGCACTGATTCAAAATGATGCCCTGCAATCAAGACTAGAGTACCTGGGAGACATCAAGGTTGAAGCTCTTTGAGGAGCCAAGCAGAGATGGAAGGCATCATCTAGTGAAATTTAAAATGGAGACCCTTTTAGGTTTCAAAATTTCCAAGCTTCAATGAGGAGGGTGCTATAACTCGAAAATTGCCAAGGGTTATTCAATGTGTTAAAAAGAAATATCAAAGGTAACTACAAACCTACTTTAGAGCTTAGGATCTAGCCTTCCTAAACTGAAAGAGGGCTCTCTCTATGTGATTTAGCTTTGTTTATTTTAATGGATTTTAGGTTAGTTATGTTTGATTGATTTGGTTTGATTTTGATTTGTTGGTGGAATTACTAATTTAGATGGATAGGTGCCTGTCTATTTTCCATTGGGCTATGGAGTCAATATATCAAGAAAACATAACAGAAACCAATTATAAAAGCAATTTTATAGGGCAAGGTAACTGAGCAACAATAGATCTTTAGGGCTGAGATGGTGAAATGAGTTTCAATTAGGATCAAGGAGCAGTTAAGGATTCCTTAAAGTAGATAATGAAGGAAAATGAAGGAGGTTAATCAAGATTAGAAGGAAATTAAGGATCCTTTAAACAAGATATGAGAAGAAAAAATAAAAATAAATAACATTTCAAAACATAGTGTACTTAAACAAATTTTGCAATAACATCCCTATTATACCATTCAAATTTAGAAAAAACATTCAAGTTTATGGAATAAGTTAGAAAATAACATGAACAATTGAAATATACTTCACTGAAGTGGCTCAACACATGAATCCTATAAAGAAATGCTCCTATTATTTGTCTTGTCTATCAATTGGAAAAGTACAGTAAACGCTCAGGTTGTAGATGAGTTCAACTATAGAAATATTAAAAAATCCACCCTCAATACTTCGAAATATGAAGTGTTTATACAAAACCTCCTATAAAATATCCTAAACTGATTTAGGAATTATTCAAGGAAGATGAAATATCTTCATGCAAGAAGATAGAGACAACTATCTAACTAATGCAAGTTGTCTTTGCTTATTTGGCTTTGTTGTTTGCTTTCACTAATATTTTTCTACTTTATCTCTTTTGTTCTTTGCTTTATGTTGGTCGTCTATTTTTTTGTTTATTGTCTTTCATATGATACTCTTTAAACTCTACCACTGCTTTAATTTTAATCTTTGAATGCTCTATTTATGTTTTAACCTACATGCTCTATTTTGACCTTGACTGCTCTTTTACCTTCTTTACTTTTACCTATCAAAGTAAATCATTCAGTTTCTCCTAAGCCTTTTCATTTGGTAATTTGATGTTTACCATTCTTCTATAGATTTCACCATCTTCTGTGTATTTTGCAAAAGTAGGCTTGTTTATAAAGAGATGTTTTACCTCATGCTTGAGGTAAAAGAGATTCTCAAAAGTTTGATAGAGGGCTTTTCCTATAGGAATTCCTTTCATGGAGGAATTGTTGGACTATTTTTTGGCCACTTCTCTGATTTTCTTGTCATAATATTCATGTTTCATCAACCTGTCATTAATCACCAAACGATTAGGCAAATCTTTCTGCCTTAAAACACCATGAACCTGTCTACTACTAGTTGCATGTTTTGACATTTCTCCTCAAGTTGTATCATCATATTTCTTTTGGTGATTGCTTTCTTCACTTCTAATATGGTCTCTATTCTGTCAGTTATTCCAAACTCCTGCAATTCATACTTGTTTTTCGAATTTAGGAACTGGATTACCCTAGAGGCTTCTTCTGCTTTCTTTCCAAGTTCTACTCTTACCTTTTGAATTTCCTCACTTGCTTCCTTGATCAAATCTATCTGCTTAAAGATAACTTGAATGGATGGCCAAATATCATTAGTACAGTTAATGATATTGGCCCATAATTGTTGCTTTGCTTGGCCTAGTGGCTCTTTCAGTGTCAATTCTTTCTCTAACTTCTATAACCTTTCATTCAGTCTGTTTGACTTCTGTGTTTCATCTTTATGCATGATTTGAACTAGATTCTTTTCATCCTCTAGAATTCTTATTTGTTCTTTAATTCTATTTATTTCATTTTTTTGGATGGACATATCATGAATGGCTTTAAATAGTTTACCTGCTTCATCACTAAGATGGGTTATTGTTGTTGTTGAATCTATTACTAATGTAGTGGCAGATGTAGATGGAACTATTTTAGTAGCTATAAGTGTTGTTGGTAATGGAATTGATGAAGTAGATGGGACTACTGTAGTAACTGTAGGAATGGCAGTGACAGTAATTGCTTCCATGCTGAACTTCTTTTCCTACACCAATTTGTCCATCTCATTCTCCATTTATTTCAGTTGAGTTGTCAACTGAATGATGAGATTCATCATTTCATATTTTTGGCCTTCATTCTCCAAAACTTCTTTTACTTGTGGATGTTCACTAGGAGGTAATTTCAACTACTTCCTCAATGCAACAATGTCTTCATTCTTCTTTTTGATAAGCTCTTCAGCTCCTTTGATGTTTATGAGATATTTTTCAGCATAAGTCACAAGATCTATCATTTGTCGATGTGTTTCGAACCAACTAGTGTGGTTCATCATCAGGACAAGTTGAAGAACCAGATCTAGCTTTGCATGTTAAATAGCTTGAGCAGAGCCTCCAACGGCTAACTAGGCCAACGACTAAATTGGACTAGGGACCTTACTTATAACTAATTTAGTTTAATTAGAAGTTAGTTATAATAACCTTACCTCTAAATAAATCTATAAATAATTTAATTTAATTGGTTATTAACTATTTAATAAATACATAGAAAATATAAATATTAGAATAAAACGTATGATTAACTATTTATAGAGATTAAAATTGGTTGTTAATTTAAAAAAAAATGAATAAATAAATTAAATTAATAATAATAATATATATTAAAAAATTTAATTAATTAATTACTTAAAAAATATTAATTAATTAATAATAATATAATAGAAATAAAATAAAACTATATATTAAAAAATAATAATAAAAAATATATATTAGAATCAAATAATATTAAGTATATATATAATATATATATATATATATAGATATATACATTGGAATAAAATAATATTAAGTTTAAAAAAATAAAAAATAAAAAATACAGAAACTAATCAAATAAAAACTTGTAAATATTAACTTAATATAAAATAAAAATAGGAGACAAGAAACGAGGGGAGGGGGGATGAGGAGGGGCGGAATGGAAGAAAGAGACTAGGAAGAGGGAGTTGGGACCCAACATCTACTAATCTTCTAGCCATCTTCTCTATTGAGATTGCTCGGTCTCTTTTCAATCTCCAGAGCTTCCCTAAATTTCTGATGATGGAACTGAGAAACTCTAGCAATGACGCTAGCCTCCTCAATACAAACATGATTATTGTTTTTTCCACATGCTTAGCTAAAGCCGAAGACTTTGATCTCCTATGCTTAAGGTCAGCTGCATGCTCACTAATCCTTTGATTGATGGACTGACCCGTCTCACCAATATAGGGGGTCCCACAGAACAATGGATAATATATACCCCTTTCATATCCTTGGGATCAATAGGATCCTTTGCTAATCTGAGGGACATCTGAAGAACTTTTATGTAATTTCAATATTTTATATATGTAACAAGTTCAAAGCTGCTTCCCTTGCTCACCTTGCCAACTCCAGCCACTGTAGACAAAAACACAAGCATTAATGGATCAATTTACCAAATGATTAAGAAAATTCAATTTCAATAGAAAAATAGAGCTCAAGACCAAAAGTCACTTTGACATTAGAAAAGTGGGTTTGAGATAAGTGAAAATTAAAGGTCATCCATATTTAAAGTGAAAGGGGTCCTAGTTATCATTTCATTGAGAAAAAAATCCTTTGGAGAGTCAAAAATCCGATTTGGAGGCAAGGAGAGAAAAAACCCTATTTTCCAAGCAACTTGGCCTCGCACTACGCATCAGAGGCAGTGCGCTGTGCATCAGGCAAGCACTGCGCATTAGAGGCTTTCTTGCAGTGTAAACTTGAACGGGTGCTGCGCAATAGGAGGGCGCTGCACATTGGGCCTAGTGCGCTGCGCATTAGTCTAGATCTTCCTCAATCACTCCAAATCATGTAATAATCCTAAAAATTGCTACATTTTCATTCTAAAAGTAAGTAAACAACATCCTAAAGCTGAATTTGAGTGCACACTTGTGTTCTTCATGAGTCTTGCAAGTTTAAAATGAAACCCTAGTTTCTCTTCATGTTTTCCATTCTATTGTGTAATTTTCCCTCCACCATCACTCAAAGCATTACTAAACCCTTTTCACCCTTTCATTACCCTAAATTACTCTACTTTATCCCATTTTCCCATATCCCATTCCCCTAAAACAACTAAATCCCTCACCAAACCCTAAATCCCTCACTAAACCTTAATTCCCAAAACTATTCCCTTCATTCCTCAATTCCATTTCCCAAGAGCAAAATATCTTCATACTCATCACCATTGTCTTCCTTCATCACCATTTTTCACCATACCTTCATCTCATCATTTTCCTAAGGCAAGCATTGTGGCAAGAAATTATGACTCAAGCTATGAAGAAGAAACACAAAGTGACAGTTCAAGAGACAGGAATGTACAACCTAGGAGGTCTCACAAGGATGGGAGGATAATTAGAGAGGAGCCTATTAGCATTTTTGAACTTCTTGCATGCCACCTTGCCACCACTTGTTTCAGATACCAATCTTGCTTTGATTTTTGTGAGATGGTTGAGATGGTTAAGTATCATCATGAATTAGCTAGGAAATTTGTAATCAACATGGAGGACAATATGGTACATCTTTCTGGCATCAATTTCACTCTTTCACCAACCCTTATTGTAGAAGCAACTAGGATGCGAGATGTGGGGGAAAGATGGAACAAAAGACAGGATATCAACAAACAGAACTATGAACCCTACATTAAAGCCAAATATCATAGTAAATTGGGCAGGGTGTTTCCTTTTAAGTTTTTGGAGGACCAGTATGTGCCACTAATGAAAGTCATCATTAAATACTTCACATGTGAGGGAAGGTTCTCCAGACTCGATGCCTATCATATCAGATTTCTTATCCATTTTACCAGGGTTAGAGTGATGAGTATTCCATACTTCATTTGCAAAAACATAGATAGGATGACTGTACTTGCAAAGAGAAAACCATACCCACAATAGCTTAATAGAATTTATCACTTTGTTGTCATCAAGATTGTTGTTGTGCATCAACTCACTCAGTTGGGAGTGCCATGGGAAACCTTCATTCCCCATGAGATTTTCAAGGGGCCTCAAATTTTTGCAGAACCTCAAGAGGAAGGTGGACCTTCCGAGAAACAAAGAGATTATGAAAGTAGAACTGAAGAGGCTCACATTCCTGTGTTTATAACTTAAGAAAAGGGGACAAGAAGAATTTTTGCAGCTGCAAACGAGTATTATTTCCACCAGGGTGGGAAGGGGTCTCTTTCTCTTTACCGGACAATAGGAAAATGCTATCTTCACCTGCGGTGAAAGGGGCTTTGCATTCTTCTTCAGTAGAGCAAGTACATGATAGAGGAAAGCAACCATTGCATGATGAAGGGCCTTCTGAAAGCCAAGATAGGGATTTTATTTTGGTTAAGGAAGAGGACACTGATTTGGGCTCCCAAAGCTCAAGACTCAAGGATGTGATCATCAAGGACAAAGAAGTTGAGATCCAAGCCTTATCACTTGACCTTGAGAGGGCTAAATGGATCATTAAGTACCTTCAACAACAAGACAAGAAATTGGAGGAAAAACAAACAATTATGGAGCTGCAAACCATAAGGGAAAACTGGCAAGTGGTGAAAAGAAGGAAAATCAAGCTATCTTCATTGTAGCAAGAAATAGAGGCTGATCGAGAATTATGGTTGGAAAGAGTGAATATCCACCTTGAGAAGTTGCTTGACAAGGCTAATAAGGAGAAGAACATGTTGTGCCACATGCCCTATCACTACTTGGCCCGAAACAAAATTTGCAAGACAAGGATAAGAAGCCTAAAATCCAAGTTAAGGAGAGCCTTAAAATCCAAAAAGGAGCAATATAAACTTAGAATCTTGGTTGGAGCTTCCTTGGCTCAGCAAAGAAATTGATAAGATTGCCTCTTGCCAATTTTGAAGCATTTTGGAGTAATTTTTGTCATTTCCTAAATTTTAATTGCAAAAGGCAGAAAAATTTCCTCTGATGCGCAGTGCCACTGGCATTGTGCATTGAGCTAGTTGGGAATTTTGAAGAATGGATTACATTTTTGGATTCCTCATGAAAAAATATGAAAACCCAAAAGGTTCCATGAATTTTGGAGGAGATTTGGGACACCTAAAGCAAAAACGACATCCAAAAAAAGCCCTCTCTGCCACTTTTTGGACCCACAAGAAGCAGTCTTGGGAGAACTAATTTTTGAAAGGGCTACTAGTCTCCAAATCCAACAATTACAGTTTTCCTAGAAAGTATAAAAATAGAGATTTCTAACAAGCCATATTGGAGCTAATTTTGTTAAGGGGAAGGCCTTCAAAATCAGCTTGGAAAAGGCACTGCGCATCAGGTAAAATTTTGCTAATTTTGCTCAAAAACTCAGATTTTCGCCTAGTTTTCTACCAATTTGACTTTTTCTTATCTCATGGTCAAATTAATGATGTAATATGATGTAAATTTTTGTAATATGATATTAAAAAAGATGAAAAATGACTTCATGAGGTACATACATCAGTTTGAGGTGGTTTTGAGTTGAATGAATCGGTTTCCATAGTTTTAGAGGCAAGTTGTTCCATTGCCTATTTTTCAGTTCCTAGTTTAGATCTTGTTGAAATAGCTCCTTGAATCATGGATTCGACCCCTGATGGCTATAATAGGTGTTTTTATGCCTATATCCTGTACTTTATTAGTCATTTTTCAAGGTTGGACTCGTGTGGATGCATTGAGCACTATTGTACATCACTTATGCAGTTTGGCAAGGAAATAAACCAGGCTTTTGCAACAGTTTGTGGGATTCTTGTGGTAATGTGAATTAGAATTGTTTTCTTCTTTGTAATTCAGTTGATCTTATGTTTATGTGTGCCGTCCACTCTCTTATTCTGCATAACTAAATGAATCAAGTGTAAAAGGTAGAATCCATTGGTGTTCCAGCGCTCTGCCTTAGGGTTTATTTAGTTTTGCATGTTTTCTACCATCTGAAGATGACTCATGACATTTTCATGCCCTCTCCAGCTCCTCACCATTCTTTATAATCACTATTACACTCATTTCAAAGTGATAAAACACTTGCCTACCTCGCCCCACATAAACCTCTGCAAATCTGTGTTGATTTCCCGGACCTAAAGATGCCTTCCCCATCTGATCTAGCAACCAACCATTAAAATCAAACAAATTCCTCTGAGAAGCATACCTAGCCTAAAATTAGTTTTTATATTAGTCATCTCAAGCTTTCCTTGATAAATTTTCATTGATATTGACAAGGAGAGAGCCCTCTCCCCACCTGGTAGGGCTAGCTACCAGGTTAAGCATGGTTTGATGTTACCCTAGACCTGCCTTTCTTAACCTGAGATAGATTTAGGCCCTAACAGTAAGAAGGATTCATAAATTCACATAATTCAGAACATTTTCCAATCCTTCCATAACTTGGGTTGCCTCCATTTCCTCCTCTTGGGGATAATCCTCTTGATGGGTTTCCTTTGTATAAATAAATTCTTGAGGTCCAATTTCCTCCAATGGTTGTTCAGAGGATTCTATAGAAGTTCGTGACCTAACCAACTTAGCTGATCTTCTCTTTTTTCTAAATAGGGAGGACAAGAGGGAAGCCATTCTTTTATGTGCCTTATTTAATTGTTTGGGGGATGGAGTTTGTGATTTTCCCTGCGAGGTACCTTCTACCATAACATTTTAATTTTTATTGGCCTCCTCATTCTCTTTTGGCTGCTCATTATTAGTATGATGTTTCCAAAATCATCAATGGTGTTTTAGTTTCTGGTGGAGCTTTAGGATTTCCTATGAAATCTTCCCAACTCCATTGTGCTTGATTCAAACCTCTAACAACTGTCAATTTTATGAGTCATGGTGACTCACCACTAAGGCTTGGTCCTTAGATATTTTGATTCTTAAAGAAGTTTCATGAAATAAAAAATTCATAAAATAAGGTAGGTTTAGGATTACCTTCTATCTCAATGCTGTCATTAAATTCTAATGTCATCCTCTTACCACATCGTACTAACTCTGACTTGTATTGTATTTTTGGATGACGACTGCTAATTCCTTCCATGGTTTTGGAAATGAGGAAGGATTTTACCCTTCTCCTTTTCTGGTTAGTTCCTCTTCAGGGTTCGTGAACAGGGACATTTCTCTCTGTAGTGGAGTATTTATTTAAAACCACTTCTTGCCTTATGTGGAAATTCCTGCCACTTCTACCAAAACTTATACATTTACTTGTATTTGTCCACCCTTTACCATTGCTATTTTGGTTCTCAAATCCGTTGTAAATTCCATGTTTACTTCGTTATCAAATCCTTGCAGTCGCAGGAAATAGTATGACCACCATACTTGGTCCAGAATACTACGTGCTTGCTCAAAGATCTGTAGTTGGGTAGGTTCACTACGCACCGAATGGCCGCCCATTTCAGTTGTTCCATAGGGAGAAATTTGGAGCTAGAAACAACAAAGTTCAGTAGATATAGGGACAAAAATGCTACATAAGGTAGAAAATTCAAACAACCATAGCATGCAATGATGTTATAGAGTTTTTAGGCATCCTATGATGTTTAACCTTTCACCCCCCGGATGAAATTAGGGGTCACCCACGACCTTCCATTATGCATTTCATTTGTTCAGACAATTGAAATGATTAATCAATTAAGAATGTATTAATTAGACATAATGGAGAAACTGTAAAAAAAAATAGAAATAACGGGTGAGGAGTTTGATGTAATTGTTTGACACATTAATTAAATCATTCCGAAGAGACTAGACATTTACGACATCCAAATAATAAAAGAGGAATAAAGAATGTCAAGATATTTTGAACTCCAATCATGGATAAGACAAATTTCATCAAAAGATTACCCTTAGAGAAAAAGAAAATAAATTTAGAATAGACTTAGTATCTCTCAAAAAAAAAAAGATTGCATCCCATATATGTAAAATTAAAATTAATTGTTCATACATACTCATCATTACCACTTTCCAAGGAAATATTCAATAAGTTTCCATAGTAATCCAACAATTTTATTTTATTACTGCTAAGGGAGAGAAAAATAACTAATTTTAGATGGTAATTTAAAAAGTACTTCAATACCATATGCATGTCCTCTACTACTAGAAGACATCCATAGCCTTGAAAGGGTTGCAATTTAACCCATTGATATGCCAATATCCCATTCTACTAGAACATATTCATAACTTTATTTTTTGATTATCGATAAAAGGCCATTGTTCTGGCGTGGTGACCAGTTGATAACAATGCCATTCACCAGAGTTTATGAGATGAACAAGTTGGCTCATGATGAGACCTCATGTCCTTCGAACCAAAGATCGAAGACCATTACCATGGCTTGGTGACTAGAGTGGGAATGTCACCTCATTAAGTCCTACGATCATGGTAGGATGGCTCTTGATGAAACCTCCTATCCTTTGTTTGATTCTCTTCTTCTATTTTTATGTATTATTTTTTTTTTGTTCTTGTTTTGTTATGAAAAAATATTAGTGAATAGGGTGGCTCATCAACTCCTTAAGCGTTAGGGATGGTGTCAAAAGTAGTGTTATAATGACCTTTTTATATTCCATTTTTCTTCCCAAAATTTATTTTTCAAGGAGATCGAAGAACTATAACAAACTAAAAGGAAAGAAAAACTCCTCTAGTGGTGATTAAAGAAATTTATTATGAATATCTTTATGTATTTACAATATGAAGGTTGTTAAAGCTTCAGGAGGTTTAGAAGTCTATTAAAAATTTCTTATATAACATTATCTTATGGAAATAATTTGGGCAGAATGATTATATCATCATGATATCAAAGAAGAGATTCAAAATCAAACTAAAAGAATAACTATTTCTAAAAAAACAACTATGGCTAGAAAACAACAATCAAGAGTGAGGGAACAATAGATGTGACTAAGGGAACAATAGTTGTGGCTAAGGAAATGGTAACCACGACCAAGGGAACAATAGCTATGACTAAGGGAACTATAAGAATGACCAATGGAACAATAGATGTGATTAAGGGAACAAAAACCACAACCAAGGGAATAATAGTTGTGATTAAGGGAACAACATCCAGGACCAAGGGAACAACAGGTGTAATTAAGGGAACAACAACTTCGACCAAGGGAAAATTAGCTGTGACTAAGGGAACAACAATTGTGACTGAGGAAACAATAGTTGTGACTAAGGGAACAACAACCACGATGAATTGAGCAACAACTATGACCAAAGGAATAACAACTGCAACCAAGGGAACAACAACTTTGATTAAGGGAACAATAACTGCGACTAGGGAAACAAAAAACCACCTTAAAAAAAAAAAAACTTCAATTAAGAACTTTCACAAAAGTATGTACATTATGTATAAAATGAAAGAAATTAAAAAAACAATTCTTCATCTGGTTGTAGCTGCAGTGTTACCTCCATGATCAACTATAACCTGCAAATTGGAATCACTACTAACCTCATGAAGAAACGATTCTCGTGTGAGTGGCTGGTGATACAGGAAGAGTCAGTGTCCATTGGAAAGGAAAGAGATTCTAGAACCATCAATCGTAGTAAGGCTCACCATAGCATTTTCATAAACTTTAGTGACCTTATATGGTCCCAACCATCTTCTTTGGAGCTTCCCTATGAAATCTTGAAATATGGAATCATATAATAGCACCCAATTTCCCTTATGAAAGGTTTTCTTCTTGATGAGTCCATCATGCCATTCGGCCCTTTGCTATTGAATAGAAATTGTATGCCACAAGGCTGATAAGCACATTTCGTTCAGTTCATTAAGGTGTTGCAGGCATTGTTTTTGTGCTTCTGTAAAATCCAATCTGACTTCCTTTATAGTTTTGAGAGGCTTAATTTGAATTCTATCAGAAAAATGGGTTCCTTAACAAAAACAAGTTGATACAGTGAATAGCGAGTGTTGGAAATAACACTGAGAGGGGGGGTGAATCAGTATTATCACATCAATAAAAAAATTTCATTTCCATATTCAGATTCATATATGCTACTTCCACAACTTCTTATGATTCAATTAGTTGATCCTTAATGAGTGCATTAGAACATTATCAACCATATTAACAGTAAACAAGTGAAGTAAAATAGAACAGATCATCACACATAAGCCACACACATGAACACCATGATATAAGGTGGAAACCCAATGTGGGAGAAAACCACCTACTGCAAGTCATCTCAATATTCTTCTTAATAAGAAAATTATTTTACAATATTTCTGTACTGGTGCAGTCTTATACCAGTACGCTGGCTTCTACCTGCAGAGAGCTACAACCCTCTCTCGTTCTCCAGTCTCTCCTGGAAGGGAGCCACAACCCCTATATTTCTTGTACTAGCTAAGATACTAGTACGTAGGCGCCGGCCTACAATCTTCTCTCCTCCAATTACCATGTTTCATACATTTTTAGACTGGATACTCTTGAAGCACAACATATAATCTGAAAGGCCACGTTTCATCCAATTTTCATACTGTACCCATTAATATCATTGAAACACATAATCAATCAATCTTCTGAATCACCCAAACACCAGATCAATACATATACAAGGATAATATATGTGTTAGCACCCAAATCTAGTCCATCAGATCACATAAATATGAGTCATTATGATCCTGATCCAATATTAGTTCTGATCCATCAATACTGAAGCTAAACACAATCAACCAAATAGGATATGCAAAATACTGACACCTTTAAACTATAATGAGAACCCATCAACAACCAGAACCACCATAGCTCAAATTGTATACACTACTACAATGAACCAAACCTGCATACGTACGCGCTTACACCAAAGCCAACCCGTGTACAGATCTATAAATATTCAAACATGACTTGCAATGATTTCAAACTTAAGTTATACCGAGATTAGATCATTACAAGCATAATCAAATATATAGAGATAGTTCATTTCAAACCATTTGATCCCGATCTATCCTTAGATCTTGTTGTCCATCAACCGGTGAGATCCCTCTTTAGCTCAGATCGAGATCTGCACCATAACCCAATCACAGTTTTCCAGATCTAGCACTTTATCGAATATTCAATAATTCAGATGATGGTTTGCCAAATGATCTCCTTCCTCTTTTATAGTCTTAGGCCTTTCACAATACCATGGTCCAAAACGATAATAACACAATACCATGAACCCAATACTTGGGATCAACACTTTTGGATGCAATACCATGGACCAAAACCATAGGATAAAAAACTATCAGACTAATACCATGAACCAACCATGAAAGTGCATGAGATCAACACTTTTGGATGCAATACCACGGACCAAAACCATAGGTTCAAAAACTGTCGGACTAATACCATGAACTAACCATGAAAGTGCGTGAACTTTTCTCCACATGAAATAAACTTTTCTCTGCATAAAATTCCGTGAACTTTTCTCTACATGAAATAAACTTTTCTCTGCCTAAAATTCCGTGAACTTTTCTCCACATGAAATAAACCTTTCTCTGCAAAAAATTCCGTGAACTTTTCTCCACATGAAATAAACTTTTTATAAACTTTTCTCTGCATAAAATTTTGTGAACTTTTCTCCACATGAAATAAACTTTTCTCTGCATACAATTCCATGAAATTTTCTCTACATGAAATAAACTTTTCTCTGCATAAAATTCCGTGAACTTTTCTCTACATGAAATAAACTTTTCTCTTCATAAAAGTGCGTGAACTTGAAAATAACTTTGCCGCACTATAATTTATCATCTGAGTGATTTTCCATCAAGGACAACAGTTATCTCATAATGCCAGCAATCTCCCCCTTTGGACTTGATGGCAAAGCTAACTTGTCACACGTAGAACTATCATCTGATTCCTTTGAGTTGTCCTGCACCCCAGGCATTCAGTCACATCTGATATGTCTTCTTGAAGATTCATCTAGTTATAACTAAGAGAGATGATATTTTATGAGTGGGTTCCATCAAGTACAACACATGCATCATAATGCCAACATTTATCTCACAAGTAAGGATCTGAGAACTCAATTTAATCCACCTCAATTTGCTTTATTTCACCTATTCAAAGTTCTTAGTAAAAATTCTACTAACATACCACTCCTTTGTATTTCACTGTTGGGATAGGGGAAGGTTACAACTCTACTTCTCAAGTATATCCTTTTGCTTCCTATTATTTCCTATTATGTATCACACTTTGATATTGGTTCAAATTATCACATACATTCTCATGCATTAGGGACTACATTGACTTACAATCCTAAATTCCTCAGTTGTTATGAAACATAGTTTATAACCCATTACACATCTTACAGAGGTGAGTGGCCCTTAGGCCACAATATTTGAGCTTAGATCTCTGATACTATTTGTCACATACCCCCTTGGCACAATACTACCAACTACCTATGATGCTCCACTTGTTCCATGATGTGGACTTTTAGGTTCAATTAATAGGCTTAGTTACTACATTTGAAATCAACCCTTCATGCATACATTACAAATTGGAGAAAAAGATAACTCATGGGCATTCAACATGATAAGATTATGCAGTTGGATTTCATTTCCTTTGATGGCTCAACACAAGAATTAATGGAAATGTTTTCATCAACACATTGTAGCTAGCATTGCCATATATAATGATCATAGTCCTACTGTCATAATCGAAACTATTACTGACATATATCTTCTGCAATACTAATCATAGTGAACAAATAACTAAATGCGCCCCAGTGGATGCAATTCACCCCATGATGCATAATTCATAGCATAGATAACCTGAACCACAAGTTATACAATTTCAAACATTAAAAACATAAGTATTCATCATACATAATTGTCCCATGCGTAAGTATTCATAATCTTAAAACCGAGATATCACATAAGTTTAAATATGTGACACATAAAGAGTAAGGAGCAACATACAATACATACCAATCAATTGAATCACACGAAGGTAACTGAAAGAAGGTCAACTGAAAAATGGAGCACTGCCTTATGTTGATATCTTCAATGGGTATTTAGTACTCTCTTTTATAATATGGTTTCCTTTAGCGGTGTCCCGCTTTTGGGTAGATATTTTTATCCATTTGCCTAGGCTTTTCATTGAAAATCTCGCCTTTCTCTCTCGTGAGTCTTTTCCCATAAAAGTTTTCCTTTCTCTCTTGCAAGACTTTGATGCTTTTCAACTTACTTATTCTTTTCTTCAACTTCGCATCTTCCTCTAGCTAAGTAACCTAATGGATATTTATTTCCAAATCCATTAAGCTTATCTAGAATTGGATCTAGAAGTCCTATCATGAAATAATTATCCATTCCCATTAGTCAATGAGATTTCATTTGGCAAGAACCTCATCTCTTGGTGTCTAGTTTCCCAAGCAATTAATTTATCTTTATTTATTTAATAATAAAATATTTACATCAAACCTAACACCTTAGGCCAACCGAATATTAAGTACAACATAGAAATATTACAATTTAATATTTTTAACTTATATTTTCATTTATTTATTTTTCTCATAATATCTCATATCTCTAAATTTTCATCTTCCAAACATTTTCCATTATTAATTTTTTTAACTTACAATACCTTGAAAATACTGTTATATACCATCTATATCCAAAAATAACAACAGCAACCTCTCTACAACCTGGAACGGCCTAAATTTGCACAAACGAAAGATAAGTGAAAACTTTAACATATGTTGTTAGACGTAAGCTGGCGTGCGTGTATTATGGAATTTTAGAAGTTAGGTTTAACAGTCTGAAAACGGATTTGATTCCATAGTGTCAAATGCGAATTTGACCGCTCGGTTTGGAAGAGTTGTAAAATACAAAAAGTGCACTCATTTCAGAGTTGATTCGGTTAAGGTACGCGTATAGCGCACTAATAGGATTTGCTGCGTAGGCTACTTGACCAACGAATTTTCTCAGAATAGATGTCAAAGAAAATCCACGTTTGTATTTTCAAAGGTAGTTAGGTCCACATCTTCGTCTACGTCTACGTAGGAGAAGAAACACTAGTTTAGGTAACTCGCTATGATGTTTATCTAAAAGTCGTGATATAGTTTAGGTAGGGAAAGAAAAACAAGTTTAGGTGGTCGGATTTATTAATTTATTTTGTTGGGAATTAGTTACCTTGGATTAATTGTTATTTTAAATTTATTTAGGTATTATTCACAAAAGTAATGATGGAAAGTTTATTTAAAGTTTACTGGTTTTGTTTGGTGTAACAAAATTTTTTTACATGGTATTATTTTGGCCTAGCTTTTGATTCCCTAATTTGCATGTGAGAGAAAGTATTAGATTTTCTCATTCACCTTGTTAAGAATCAATCACATGTAACCACCATTCTAAGATCCACATTAATACCACTCTAAAAATAATGATAATAATTTAAAAATTTACTAAGACATGAAAACCTTTGGTGTAATGGAAAACCTTACCAGTGTAAGATCTAAAGACTGTTTTTCTTTTTTTCCTCTTTCCTAATTTTGATTTTTGGAATGTTCATAGTCGGATTCTGATTCATCTAAAATATTCATACTCGTATTCCAGTTTCCGCCATACCGCAGTTTGTGGTAAATACGTGCACCTTCGAACTCGCGCAAATTTTCCACCAATCGCTGGTCTGTTGATTGACGTGGCGGTACAACTTCGGTTGCGTTTAAAATCTCAATATCCCAAGAGGACGGACGGTGATTGACCGAGTTGGGTAGAGTGATTTTCTATTCGTAAAAGGCTTAGAATTTTTAGAATGCTGCTCTTGGAATTTTGATTTGAGTTCGTGCAAAAGCTCTCCTCCACTTCGGAGAGTCAACAATTCACTCATTGTGAGGTGGAAGGAAGAAGAATATGTTTGAGGACGAAAGTTCGAAATCCCAAATAATATAGAAAATGATTGAATACGCACGGTAGTTCGTGTGCACATTTCAGAAATATGGACTGTAGACATTTTGATTTCTCCACTCTAAAAGTAGTGTTATTTTAGTCGAATCCAATTTCAAGATGGGCGTTCGTATAAGGTTTACGGATGATTCAATAATGTCTGGATGATATGTTATGGTAAGAGTTACTGTGGTAATCAGAGATTAATTTCACAAGTCATAACCAAACTAACCAATGAATATTTTAGTGAAAGAAATTAATGTCACAATTCATAACCAAACTAACAAATCAATAATTTTAGTGAATGATTAGTTTAGCCAGTCATGGTAAAATAAGAAATTTAAAAATATTTTTATAAATTTTAGATATTTTAATTTTTCCAAATTATAATTAATTTAAATTAGTGTAGATTTATTTTAATTCCATATATATATATATATATGACAAATTTATCTCAAATCAATAGTTGGATAACCATTGTGTATATTCATAAAAAGAAAATTATATATTCATAAAAGTCAAGTCAATATATGAAAATAAGTTACTTAATTATTTAAATTAAAAAAATTTACTATAAAATGCATAAAAAACAATTATGAATCATGCAAAAATCAAGTGAACATATGAAATTAGGTTACTTTTCATCATCATGATATTAAAAATAACAAACACCTTTCAATAAGCATTTTAGTTTCAAATAATTGAAGAAAATGCTTTTGGATTGAAAAATAGACACACGAATTGATCAATTTTTAAATTGTTGAATACTTTATATTTTATTTAAACATTGTTTATGCATTACTTAATTATTTAATTAATATTCTTTAATTAATTTTAAGTACACTTTAATCTTCAACAAACTAATTTGCTAATGTAGAAATAATTATCATTTAAAATAATATGTATTTAACAGTTTTTAGGAATTAAAAATATCAAGTAAACATCTCATTCAACTATCTATTTTTTTTAAATAATTGTTTATTAAAAAAATAACTTTTTAAAATCCTAATTCTATAAAATAAAGCCGATGTTTATAAATATATCTAATTATACAAATCATGTCAATTAATTTTTTTATTTTGAAATGCATAAAAAAAAAAGTTATAAATCATGCATAAATTTGGTAGAAAAAAATACAAATTATTTTCACCATCTCTTACAACAAAACCTAAATAAGTGGCATCCGTTCAACAAGCATTTAAATTTCAAGTAAATAGAGAAAAAAAATTGGAATGAAAAATAGATGAAGTAATCAAAGTTATCCACTTTTATGGATATTATCACACACAAGTTGATAAATTTTTAAACAATATTCAAAACTTCATATTTGCCTTGAACATTATTCATGCGCTACATAGCTAATTAATTAATATTCACTGATTAATTGCATGTACATTTTAATCTTAACCAAATTCATTTTATAATGTAAAAATAACTATGATCTACAAAAATATGCATTTACGTTTTTTCCCAAATTAAAAAATATGTAAACATCTCAATCCACTATCTATTATTTTTAAATAATTGTTTATTAAAAAATTAACTTTTTTAAATCTTGATTTTATAAAATAAAATCTATATTTATAAATAGACCTAATTATTCAAATTAAAAAATTTACTGAAAAAAATGAATATTCTTATTTTTCTGCTTAACTCATCGCGCTCTTGAACTCATCATTGTAATTGCTTAATGTAATTAAATTAAAAAACACAATGGAATGCAACTCTATGCCTAATTATAATATATTTATGCTTGTGTTTGTATTGAAATGTACTCCGCTCACATTGTTTAGACACGGGAAAATTTTAAGGATGGAAAATTATCTTTAAGTTTAAAAACATTGGCGATTCTCACAAATCCCTAATATGAAAACTATAAAATGTTTTCACAAGTTTGCAAATTAGTGAAATCACAAGCATAGGCATGGTACTTGTATGATGTTTTAGAATTTTAATCTTTGTTCAAATTAGTGAAATCACAAGCATAGGCATGGTACTTGTATGATGTTTTAAAATTTTAATCTTTGTTGGAAATAATACTGAGGGGGGGGGAAGCGGAGGTCGGGCGAGGTGGTGAATCAGTGTTAGTCAAATCGATAACTTTTTCTTCTCATACTAAAATTTATATATGCTACTTCAATGAAGATAACTCGCGTGTACACGCAACTGTCTTTAAAGCAACCAACGTATATCCAACTAACTTATGATTCTGTTAATTCATTATATGTTGATATTTAATTAGTGCATCGATATTTCATTAACCATATAAACAGTAACCATGTGGAGTAATAATAGAATAAACCATCACACATAAGCAACACATATGAACACCAAGATTAAAGGTGGAAACCCAATGCGGGAGAAAAACCTCCTCATGATGTCTTCTTTTAATATAAGAAAAATCTCTTTACACTATTTTACTAGTTTAGACTCATACCAGTATGCAGGCACCCACTTACGAAGGCTACAACCTTCTCTCATTCTCCAGTGTCTACTGGAAGGGCGCTACAACCCCCTATCTAATGTACTAGCCAATCTGTTTACTAGTATGTAGGTGCTGGATTATAGAAGACTCCAACCTTCACTCGTTTTCCAACTGCTACTAGAAAGGAGCCGCAACCCCTTGGCTCTTATACTAGCCAGTCCATTTACTAGTACGTAGGCGTCAGCCTACAGAAGGCTCCAACCTTCACTCATTCTACAATTGCTACTGGAAGGGAGTTCCAACCCCTTGATCAAGTCACCAACCACTATTGGTAGGAAGCTTCGACTTCCTCATTGAAGGCTCTAACCCTCATCATCCTTTAGGGACAACATTTCATAAACTTTCAGACTAGACCCATCAGTAACATTGAATATGAAAATCAATCACCACTGCTATACAACCATCAAATACATCTGCATCAACCAATCACTGAAACTCAATCATCAATCTCTGAATCAACCACAACTGAATCAATCAATCACTGAAACATCTGACATACTAAATCAAACAATCACTGAAACCTCTGACATGCTGAATCAAACAATCACTGAACATATGACACAACTGAGTCTACCACTCATTCAAACTTAATCAAATTCAACCAATCAATTGGAATAGACTGATCATTGTAACCAGTACTCAGATTTGAACCCAGAACACTGTCACCAGAACACAGTCACTAGAACACAGAGTAGAACCCAAAACTCTGCATCAACAACCAGAACCAACTGCAACTTCAAACACCATATTTCATAATGTATACACTACTTCGATGTGTCGGAACAGCATGTATATGTTCTTTTATAAAAGAGAACTAGCGTATAGATCTGTAAATACTAACTTAAAACATCACAACTATTCGAGACTTCAGTCATACCTAGATTAGAACATTTACGGTGTAAATCATCTGTTAGCATTCAGATCTAGACTATACATGATCAGACCACATAATGATAATTCGTTTAAGGCCTTATGATCCTGATCCATCATTAGATCTCATCCCTCATCAACCACTAAGGTTCATCCTTAGTTCAGATTCAACAAAGCATGAGAAACCCATAGCATGCATATTTTCTTTTGATTTCCCTCTTCATAAGATATTCATTACTTGCACCCTTATCCCTTTGATCTTCTCCTCCTTATGTAGTTTTAGACCTTTCTCAATACCTTAGACAAGAACCACTTAGGATCAATAACTCAAACAAAATACCTCAGACCAAATACCTTGGACCAAAACCTTTATTTTCCATCCCATACGCGCTTTTCTTTAGGTGAAAGTGCGTGCATATGTATACGCTCCTTTTGTTCTGTTAACCCGTGTGTATATGTTACTTGGACAAAGTGAACCACCATATACTTCTTAAACCATTTCTGGAGTCTGATTTGTAGTCCTTTGTTGTTAACCTATTGCACTGCAAATTGTCGTCTATGTGAGTTTCCATCAAGGACATCACCTGTATCATAATGCCAATTATCTCCCCCTTTTGACTTGATGGAAACCAGAACACCAAGATACTCTCCCCCTTTGACATCAATTGCAAAGGGAAGACCAAGATATTCTCCCCCTTTGATATACATTATTTTGTCCATGCTCCCCCTAAGTACATGCAGAGTCTGCAAAGAGTTTTTTTTAAAGAATAACATGACTCTATAAGTCAACTAAGTGAGTATTACATTCCTAAGACCAATGAATCATACATATGTCAATCACCCAACCAAGTGGGGATACACCAAATTTGACTCATCCACACAACCAAGGGGGGATATACCAAATGTTTATACATCATTGAAATAGCAATTATTACATCATCCTTCCCATGCATAGCAAGGTTACAAATTACAACTTTTCATGACCTTTACATCAAATGATATGCATGATATTTATAACAAGGACCAAAAATCTAAACAAGACCATGATAGTCATCAACAACTATCATACACCATATATGATCTGTACTATCAACATCTTTCAGCAACATCAAGATCAACAACTTGTATATGTCCATTATCAAAAGAGTCATCTGAATCAAAGAAACTATGTGAATCAAGCATTTTAAGTTTCATCATGTACCAAGGTCTTCTAATATGAGGCCAACAATGCGTTATTAGAAGCATATGACCCCCCTGAACCTATGCCATCTGTTCACTATCATATCTGATCATTTCATTTGTCAGTAGGAATCATCAATGCATTGTCATCAACGAGTTATTAGTGAAATTATCAACAACTAATGAGGGTAAAAAACACTTCCACATATCATCAGAATATTGTAATCATCATCAAATAGAAAAGATAATTTATAATTGATCGAACCTTATCAAACTCTGTTTCCTGAGTCTGCCCCACTTCTTTTTCCTTAAAACACCATATACGCAATTGTGCAGCTTCTAACTCCCATATATACGTAACTTTTCTGCATGATAACTGTGTATGAGAATTGAAATACTGAAGTTTTACACTTTTAGCTCCCCCTGAGTTTGATATGTCTATATATTGTGCTATGCCACATCTTTCTGACTGTATTTCCTTCTTCTTCCATATCTTTGAGTGTGATGATGTTTTCTCTTTTTCGTATGGTTGCCGAGATTTGCACATGCATTCCTTTGCTATATGTCCAAACTTGTCACATGCATAAAACCTTACATGTTTCATATTCCTTCTATAGTAGTCAATGGCTTTGTGACCAAACATATTGCAAGAAAAACAATATCCCTTAAAGTACATGGAAGCTGATGATCTTTCTGTGTGATGGTTATTAGATTGAACCATTCTACTTCTGCATCTCGCTGCAACATGTCCAAAATTATGACATACAAAACATTCAACATTATTCATCACAGGAAATAACCGACTATCACTTCCATAGTTAGGAGTAACTGATTTTCTTTGAAGACTTTCTTTCCTTGATCGTTGATGGGGTTGACCTCTTATCTCCTTGTTGTGCATTTCAGATTTTGCATTAGAGTTCCTTGCCTCATATTGTGAGCTAGATTCACCTTCAACAGTTTCATGAAAGCCAAGACCGGTCTTGATGGTAGGAGACCTTTGACTACTAAGAATATTATCCGAAATCTTAGTACTATCTTGAAATCATAACAGTTTATCATTTTCTTCTCATTTACCTTTTAAGATATTTACCGCAACTTGATATTTCTCTTCCTTCTCCAGATATTGATTCTTCATGATTTCCCCAGTCTTTCTTCCTTCTTCCACTTGTTGCCTTAATTTGAGTATCTCATTTTCTTGTTCTTCATCTGGTTGAGGTAGTTCTTCATTTTCTTGTTTGAATTGTCAGGATATTCCTTTAGAGAGGTGATCTTAGCTTCGAGACTTCCATAGTAACTGGACCTATCTTTAAGTCTCTTGATTGTTGTACTCTTTTGATTTACTTCATTTCTTAATGATGTCACTTCATCCTACAACTTTTGACATTGATCTTCCTTTTCCTTGTAATGCTTCCTTACTTTGTTTCCTTCCTCCAACTAAGCTTTTAATATGGTAACTTCTTCTTTGAAGGCACACCTAATTTTGTTAAATAGATCTTGTTGATCTCTAATTTTATCTGTGAGTATTTTAACTTATGCCTCTATATTTATTTCACTATCACTTTCAATATCTTCAACATTGCATGAACAGAGAAAAGTATCAGCAGAAGACCTAAACTTTGTACCTGATACTTCTTTTGCTTATTCATCTTCAATCTGAGGTGATTCTAAAAGTGAATACTTGCTTCCACCTGATGGGACATTGTCTCTCCTATTGTCACTATTCCTCTGAGATGTCTTCTTCTTCTTAGGTTCTTTCTTCTTTAGCTTCTTTCCCATTGTTTCTACGGATCTCCTTCAAGCGATCAAGCTTCTGCCAAAGGATCTGCTCTAATACCAATTATTCAAAATAATACCGAGAGGGTGGGTGAATCAATATTATTGAAATCAATAAGTTTTATTTTCATACTGAAATTTATATGCACTACTTCAATGAAGGTAACTTGCGTGTACACACAACTGTCTTTAAAGCAACCAACGTATATCCAGGAAAATTATGATTCTGTTAATTCATCATGTGTTGATATTTAATCATTGCATCAATACTTCATTAACCATATAAATAATAACCATGTGCAATAATAATAGAATAAACCATCACACATAAGAAACACACATGAACACCAAGATTTAAGTTGGAAACCTAATACAGGACAAAAACAACCTATTGTTGTCTTCTTTTAATATAAGAAAAACCTATTTACAATCTTGTACTGGTGCAGACTCATACCAGCACGTAGGCACCCACCTACAGAAGGCTACAATTTTCTCTCTTTCT
>APFE030989183.1:0-11341 GCA_000404065.3 Pinus taeda
ATACTCCTGGTCCTCTTGTCCTAAAGATATAAGCTTCTGGAGATATGGTTAGGGCACACCAACAACCCTAAATAGCTACTCCCGACTATGTTTCCCTTCTCCAAAGAAATTCTCTTCTTTTGATTTCCTTTCTATATTTCCAAAGTATTATTTTGGGCGTATGGAACCTACTCAAAATACCATACAATTCTCTGTCTCACAACAACAAGTGATCTGAGCTATCTAGAATGGAAGACACTTCTGTTCAACTACCTCTCTCCTTGGAGTAACTATTGCTAAGCTAGAGATGTTTTACAATCCCTATTGACCATCCAAATTATGCCTCCAACATGATGTTGTAACAACAATTCCCTGTGGCCTCAATAGAGATCCAAACACCACACAAAAGTAGCAAAGAAAAATACACAAACTTAACTTAGGACTACGACCTTATTCATCATGGCTATCCACACCCAATCATAAGACAAATTACTTCACATCTTGTGCCAAAGTCATTCTCCTTGCTAGCTTGTGAGCTACCTCAAGTTCACTATCTATCTAAAAGTTATACCTAATTTGATTTGCACTTTGGATGTGCTCTAAATCTCCAACAATTAACTTCTATTTATATGCACACACGTGGCTCTATGAATTTTTCCGTGGGGCATACTTTAGCCCAAGTTCACGTGCCCAACGAGACAAGTTAACCACCAACCACATATAAAATGTATTATCTCTTATTAGAGACATTATTGCGAGTGACTTTCACTACCATTTTCTCCTCTAGGTGTCCTCTAACAACTCACTCAAAGTCCAGTTGTTTTTTCCCAATTAATTTTGGTGCAAAACCCCAAGCTTGGGTTCCAATGTTATATCAATTATGTTGCTCTTCTTCATCCAAACACCGATTGCTAGGGCTTCAAGCTCTTCCCAGGCTACTAAATCTCATTAAACTCTTTAGATATAGAAGCACAAGAGATTTCATATTAGACGGCAATTGAGCATATGCTTAGAGAACTAAGTCAATAGGCTAACAAAATATTCACAATTCCACCACAAGCTTGAGAAGGGCTAGGGGATATAATTTTTCCCTTTTTAGACACTGAAAAATAAGAAGAAAGGAAATAAAAATTATACCCTACGCCATTCAAATTTTACATCTTAGTACCTATCATAGAATCTTCTAAGTAGATTGCAAGTTGAGACTCAAAATGTTCGAAATTGATTTACACATGAACATATAATACTGGTTGAAAACAAAATTTGATGAGTATTTAACTACAAGGCCCACAATACTGATAGAATTTAGACTCAATTTCCTAAGAAGTGTTGGAGCATACACAAGAAAAGGGTAAAAATAACAAAGAAGCATAGAATTGCAACAATTTCTAGCATCATCTATCGGAATGGACACCTTGTAGTAACTTGGACATGTCAAAGATGTATTCATTGAAATAAAAATATAGAAAATGATGGTAGATCACAAAATAGAGGAGAATCAACAATTCACTTCAACCAAATTTAGCATATAAAATGGAATTTCAACACAGACAGAATTGAGGACAGTGGAGTGATTGCAATGAGAAAAAAAAATATCTAGACATCCAATTGACTTCTAATTCACCCTGTGTGACTACCACAACAATTATTGAATAAAAGTATTATGAAGATAAGATGTCATCCAAGCAAGCTGTACTCAGGAAGTCCCGTATAATAATACTATGTGACAAGATATATTAAAGGAAATTCTAAAGAAAACTACTTTACAAGTAGATGTTACCTCAACCTCACCTATAACTGATGAAAAAGTTCGTCTAGTAGAGTCAAATACACCCAACACTTGAGCTCCATAAGTAAAGAAAGGCTAAAAGAAACATCTACTAAGAAACCTGACCTAAGGCATGCTTGAGATAAACCAATATTTGAAGCACTAGAAAAATCTATTTGAGTAACGTAGAAAAAAATTAAATGAAGGATATTGGATAGTAGCAAGATTTAGCAAAGACAACAACAACAAAGGGATATTTAGTTAGAATGTTAGAACAAGGATATAAAGTGCAACTATTAGAACATAAAATACTAGTTGATCACCAATTGTTAAGGCACATATCACTAGCCAACAAGGTAGAATATTTGAAATACTTAAAAGCATTTGATGCCCATAAAAGTATAGTTGTATGGAAATGGTCTATATTTTATCAACATATTAAAGTGCTTGCACCAACTACTTATCAAGCAGCATTCCCTATGACTTCAACACCAACAGATGCAATAGCACAATCATCTCGATCATCTTCCTAACAATATAAATTCAATTTCTTTGAGCCAAGCTTTTAGGATGTGCTCTCTCTTTTGAACAACAACATCACACTTAGGAAATTGAACTTGAAAGTTCCAATTGATCGACTAGGGAAGGGAAAAGAAGAAGAATTCACATTTTAAATCTTGTATATGTAATTCAAGAAGTTCTCGTGACCCTGAAACTAGATATCCTAATTAGCCAACCACCCTTCTGGAAGAAATTTTATTTATTTTTTTTGCTAAAGCAAGTATGGATCCTTCTATTCCATAAAACCAAAGAGATAGTGTACAGTTTTACATGCAGGGAGAACCTTAAAGTTTCACAAAGAATCTCGATCCCATGGAAAAACGAACAAAAATGCCAGTTGGCTACCGACAAGCATGAGAACCAACCAGGATCACTACTTTATAGGAAACCCTATTCATCTGAGTCATCCAATAAAAAGGCAATAAGATTGACAAATGAGGAGGATATTGCTATGTCCAAAAGGCCAAAGTACAAAAGTCCCGCCTCCCAAGATGCACGAACCATCGCAACCATTGATTGTTGTTGACTAGATCCAATGGATGATGTCGATATCACACGGGATAAGAAGGGTCGATGATAGTGAGAGGGGAAGAGCGTTTATTGGAACCCTCTCCCTGCGACGTGTTGGAGGGAGAATGGCATCGCGACATTTTCATCAAAACTGCTTTCCAACAAAACACTGTGCGATCAACCAGAAACTACCTGGGGGGTGGTAAACCATGCAAAGACTCCAAATTCTTGAAGGCCCGACCACTGGAAAACACAGGGGTCTGCCTGCACTTGTGGATTATCCTTGCTTGAACCTGAAACCCTAAATATATAAGGGGTTTTTCATTAAACGAATAATTGACTGACTCGTTTTGATCCACACGGTAAACAAAGAGCATCCTCTCGTTTTCTTTGGGAGTATCAGCAACCAGCCTGGGAATCTGCTACACCACATAACCGTCTATCCGATAATGATGACACAAGTTGATGTTGAAATCAAAGGTTGAGTCAATTTGATCCCTAGTCCCAGGCTCTGTCTTTAAACTCCAGCATATCATTATCTGCATGTTCCTCAACAACCATGTTTAACCTGCTTTGCGACAGCTCATGCCAATTTGATGTCACTCTGATCTCTGTACTGATAGGACCCTGGTTGGCGAGAAAATCAACCACTTCGCTTGCCAACTTGCGGACATGCTTGAAGCTAATAGTATGGAGGCTTTGAAGGCGGTTTTGAACCCATTGAAATCTTTGAATTAGTCTCCAATTTTTTGATACTTTTTTTGGCTTAGAACCAACACTCATTTTCTTGAATGAATTGATAATAAGTTTAGAGTCAGCCTCCACTATCACATTTTGTCTATTGTCCTAACTCAAGAGCTCTAAACATTGTCCCATAGCTATCAACTCTGCCAATTTATTAGTGGCATGTCCCAAATGATAGTGGAAAATGAAGAGTATAGTACCTACCTCACCTCTAAGGACCCCTCCATAACCGGTTGCCCCTAGGTTGCTTTTTGAGGCTCCATCTATGTTGTATTTCAAATATCCCTTTGGAGGAGGGTGCCAAAAATCCTTTGCTTCCCTCGAGGAGATTGGGTTCCTATCTAGACCCTGAGGAGAGATGCCTTGCAGGCCCAGTGCACAAAGAATTCTTAGGTCAATAGCTGAAGGAGGGTTCTTGGGGATGTTTCAAACTATGGTGCTAACCATTTCCTTGAGATGTTTTAAGATCAGCTCAAAAATGCATTGGGAAGTTCTCTTTACTTCTTTAAAGATTCACTTGTTCCTTTCTTTCCAAACATTCTAGAAAATGAAGCTTGGAAAAACGGCCCAATATATGGCTAGAACTTCATTGTCTGTAAAATCATTTCTCCAGTTGGTCAGGGTGTTGCAGATGTTATTTTTGTCCATATCCGTCAGTTGGAAAATAAAAGCAAAAGAGTCCCACAGACTAGAGGAGAACATACAAATGTTGAGAAGGTGCTCCATTGTTTCCTCCTACCCCTCACAAAGCTGACATCTGGAAGGTCCCAGAATGCCCTTTTTCCTGATATTATCCCAGGTTAACATTTTCCTATGCTCAACGAGCCACATGAAAAGCTTAATCTTCATCCAGCCCTAGTGTCTCCAAAGCTTAAGCTAGGTTTTGTCTGGAGATTGATAATTAAGGTCAATGAGAATGAGCTTTGCTTCCTTGAGGTTAAAAACCCCCTCATTATTGTTGCCCCATCTCAGCTGATCATGGCCGTCATATTTTAGAATCTTCCTTTGCTATAACTTTTCCTTAAGTGTTTATGCCTTAGTCTTCAGGGCACTGTTGTCCCTAAGATCAAAATTCCTCCAGATTCTCCATTTATCATTGTTATTGGTTTGCTCCCAGAAGTCTTTCACCTTAGAAAGTCTGTTGCTATAATTGATTTCCTTGAAATCCGTTAGGTCTTCATTTAATAATATAGGTTCTTGTTGCCATCTGTCCTCCCAGAACAAGATGAGATTTCCTTCTCTAATTTCCCAGAAGCTGTTTCCTTGGACTGAACTCCTATTATCCCAGGATTTGTTCCAAATGTGCGAGCCCTTTCTGTGACATGACATTCTTATTAGATCATGGTTATGCTAGGAGCTCGCATATTTTTCTTTCCAAATGATTGCCCACTGAGTCTCTAGCTCTTTAACCCAACGCTACCATAATTTGGCACCTAGAACCTTGTTGAGTAAGTCAGGATCATCCAAACCTAGCCCACCAAAGCTCTTAGGTTTGGATATTTTATCCGAAGCTACCAAGGCCCATTTCTTATGCTCCTTCCCCTTGCCCAAGAGGAAGTCCCATTGGATGGATCCGAGCTGATGTAGAACACTTTGAGGAGCTGGTAGAATAGATAGCATAAAGGCAGTGATAGATTGAAGGATAACTTTGGTTAGCACTAACCTACTAGCTAAATTTAGAGATCTGTAGGTCCATTTCTTGACCCTGTCTAGGAATTTGTTGATAACAGGTTACCATATGCTCTTGTGTAAGGGTTTGGTAGTGAGAGGAACTCCCAAATACTTCGAGGGGAGGAACTACCATTGGAAGCCCATAATTCTAGCAATATTCCTTTGTATGGCAATGTGAGTATTAAAGAAAAAAAATTTGATTTAGAAAGATTTACCACCAAATCTGAAGCCATGGAAAAGTATTTCAAGATTTACTTATAGGCCAGAGCTTCCTTGAATATGGGGCTTCCTTGTAGCATAGTGTCATCCACAAATTGTTGATGTGTTAAAACATGCCTCTCTTCAATGAGCTTGAATGATGTTGTCGAGGATTTGTCTGCCTTCCACGTATCCTGACTGTTCCACTACCACCAGGGTGGGAAGAAGGGGTTTGAGTCGAGCACCCACTTTGGAGATGATTTTGAAGAAAACATTGCATAATGAAATGGGTCTGAACCTATGAGGCATTAGGGAAACATCCCGTTTAGGGATCACGGTGATAAAAGTGGTGTTAAGCGCCTTCAGGAAAGTTTTATCCCTCCTTGAGTCTTCCACCACGCTCAAAATGTCTTGTTTTACAATATTCCAGGAATTTTTGAAGAAGTCTACATTGAACCCATCCGGACATGGTGTCTTGCCATTCTGCATCTCATTAAGGACGTCCTTGACCTCCTCTTCTGACACTGGCCTGTTGAGGTTGAAATTGTCTTCTTTGGAGACTAGCTTAGGTATATGCTTAGTAATCTCCCTGATAGATTGATCTCTGTTAGTGCAAGTTTCCAGAGCAATGCCCTGAAAGTGTTGTACTAGTTCTGTTTTCTATTTCTTCATGCATGCTAAGCATATTACCTTTCTTGTCCTTAATAGTAGAAATCTTGTTGTGAGCTCTGTTCGCCATAGTGGCTCTATGGAAGAATCAAGTGTTGTGATATCCTTCTTTTAGCCATTGCACTATGGAATTTTGCCTCCAAAAAATTTCCTTTTGCTTACATAATTTGTTCCAATATTGATGATATTTAATTGCCAATTCATTCCACTCCTTGTCAAAACCCTCTATAATCAGGGTTTGGTTGAGTCTATGTATTTTTCCTTCCACAATTTCCTTCTCTTCAAAAATGTTTCCAAACTCCTTCTTATTCCACTCCTTGAGCTGGAGTTTAATGTGTTAGAGTTTTTTTTGAAGAAGGAACATTCTTGTGCCTTGAATATCTAAATATGTTTCCCTCCAAATAGCAATGTTGTTAAAGAAGTCTGGGTGGGAGAGCCAGATATTTTCAAATCTGAAAGCTCTATTGTTGGGTTTGCCTATACCCTGAATGTCCAGTTGTACTGGCCAGTGATCTAAGCCTCCAAAGGGAAGAATACTCGCAACTATGTCCTTCTCCTTGATCATAAGATCTTCTGAGATTATAAATCTATCCAATTCGGATGCCACTTGGGAGTCTCCTCCTCTTTTATTGTTCCAAGTAAAGGTACCATTATTCATGGAAATATCCACGAGCTTCATACTATCTAGGAAGGTTAGAAATGCACAAGAATTTTTGGTTAGAATTTTAGTTCCTCCTTTTTTTTCCAACAACGTTTTTATCATATTGAAATCCCCTCCCAAGATCTAAGGGATTTTCAGATGACGTTCCTTGAGCTTCTTCAATAAATCAAGAAACAAGAGTTTTCCCTCCAACCTTTCGGGGCCATACACATTCGTAACCAAGTACATTACCTTATTTCCCACTAGCCGAATGACCATTGAAAGATAATTTCTGGAGGCTTCTGCATCTACCATGTCAATATTTTGGGGGTTCCAAAGCGTGAGAATGCCGCCAACTGTTCCGGCCTCTTTTCTTTCTTGGGATTCTTGGAGATAATCCTGGTATGGATTTCAAAGCTTTTACTCCTTTGCTACTTTTTTTTTCATTCTTCCTTAGCCTTTCAGATGCGTTGTTCTATGTTTTCCAGATGAACAAGGACTAAATTCTGCGGAACTCCTTTTGAGGTAACGAATCCACTCCCTCTTTGGTTCCTTGTTCTAAGAAACGTTCTAGATCTAGATTCTCTTTCTCCAAAATTTCTTGAAGTTTGTGCTCCTCCAGCTCCATGTCACTCTGGGTTGTTTCATGTTCCATTTCTTGATCAACATCACTCATGGTGCCCTCTTTCTGGTACTCAGCATTTTGTGTTTGTACCGGGTATTTCCCTTCCTCTTTTTCTACAAAACTTCCTTCTGTTGCTTGTTCTTCTTTAGTATTCTCTTCCTCTTCCTAAAGCCCCTGGAAAATATTTTGTCTCAGCTGTTGTTTTTCTCGCTGTTGATTCCTCATACCTCTCTTACTCCCTTTACTTCGGTTAACTACTTTCTGAAAGTTGTTTGCTTCTTTCACGATAGTGCTTCTGCTTTTGTTCATTTCCTTGTTGAGCGGACAGTCTCTAAAAATATGTCCATGTTCATGGCATTTATGACATCTGAATGGAATGTGATCATAATATACTATTTGTACCCATTCTTCATCAAAAACTTCCAAGATTATCTCCTCCAGTAGGGCTCCTGATAGCTCTATTTCCACACAAATTCTGGCAAAGGAAGTATATTTTCCCCTTCTTGTGGCTTCAGAGGCTTTTACAAAGTGTCCTAATTCATTGCCTATGGCCATTAATGATTCATTTTGCCAGTAATCAAGATGTAGAGAGTAGAGCCTTACCCAAAGCGGTACTAAAGTAAAAGTCTCCTTTTTTGGTACAAAGTTCATGACCCAGGGTCTCATGTAGAGTCCTGCCACATAAAGAAGTAGGGCCCTCCTTAAAATATTTTGTCCTTGTCTTCTATATTTGTGAACACCACTGTAAAGAAACCCTTAGACCCAAGGTGAAGATCTATACTTCCTTTAGGTTTCCAGTGGTATCTGATCCATGATTGAAGAGCTTTTTTAGTGGGCCATAGTCCCATGAACTTGCAGATGATGGCATATGTCCCCATATGTTCCCTGTATGCCTGCAGCTCCGGATTATTTAACACCGCCCTGGAAGTTATGTATGTTTTGGCTTTGCAGGGTCCCTTGTGTTTCTTGTCTTTATTTTCTTGTTGTTTGTCCTCTACCTCCTTGTCGTTTGTGCGATATTGATCATTTTCTATGGGTTATACTGACCCCACTTTCGTGCTCTTCTCTCCTTCCACCCCTGTTTCCCTAACATCTTCTAGAGGCTTTTTCCCCTGCTGGCCAGGGCCTTCTTGTAGGAGGGAGTGGAGCTCCCTCCTTGTCCACCCTTCATAGGCATTCAGAAAAACCCCTTCGCGCATTGAAATACGATCATTCTTCCCTCTGTTCTCTCGTGGCTCAAGTCAAAAAGCATTCTCCAAATGTGATCTTCCCAGAAGAACTTTTATTTCATTATAAGGATTTAAATGTTTTAATTTATGGTGTCAAATTTTGTACAAATTTTGTAAGACTCCAAATATTCAATTCTCTATCACAAAGAAGATATTAAGGGTAAGGGAGATGTTGGAGGGGCTAGTCGACTTAGTTGACGATCTGAAACGATTATAGAATTGATATTATAAATTCGATAAGCACTGTAGTTGAGCCAAGAGTCTAAGCTAGATAGGCTAAATTAGTTTTAAAAATTAAATTTTTGTGACTATCTCGACATAATATATATATATTATAATATATATATATATATATATATATATATATAATTATATTATAAATTTATGGAAATATGGAAATGTATGCATCATTATATATTTTCTAACTGACTTTTGAAGAGAATATAATATAAAGTAAAACTTTGTTATTTCTTTGCTACATCGTTTCTCTTCTTCTATTCCTATGTTCTTTATCTTCATGTGATTTATTATTTTCCTTTCTACTAGTAACTAATGATCATTATCTACTGCACTGCAAGTATATATCAAATTTTAGGGAATATTTTACTAAAATATAAAATACTGTAAAATATTGGTGCATCTTTCAATGAATTGTAAAATGTTATAAAATATTATTGAATCATTCAGTTAATTATAAAATCTTGTAATTTATTGGTGAATCCCTCATTTAATCTTTACATCAAGTTATTTTTCATTCTTATGCATTGATTCTCTCGTAGAAAAATGATTATCCAATTAATTCGCTTCAAATAAATAAACATTGTGAGGATTTGATGGTTCATCACCATCTATAAGTTTTTTCAACTCCTTGGTGCGTAACTATTATAGTAACTATTTCATTTTCTTCTTCAATCAAAACTCTAATAATTGTTGATTAATACACAATTTTTTGAAATTACAGAAATATGTAATGAAAGTTAATTTGCTATATGATAAAAAAATCAATTAACACAACTCATTATAAAGCCACAATTTTTGAGTTCAAAGATATAGTCCACAAAGAAAAATTTTCATTACTTAGTATAACATGTTACAATATAAGTATCATCAAAGGATTTCAACATCAAAAATTATAATACAGTAAACAATCTCTCATCCTTCACTAATAACATGTATTTCTCCTTTAGCCTTTCCCTGAAAGTATAATTTCTTTAAAGGAATGTTGTTCCGATGAAAATTGGTCCCCTACAATGAAAACATAAGAAGCTAGTGAATAGGTCATTATTCCATACAAATAACCAAGTAGAAAATATTTCTCTTTCCTAATAAATACTTTGAAACAAGATACAAGATAAATTGTGGATTCCCTAAAAAACGAAGCAACTCAGGTCATGAGAGAAAGTGAATTGGAAATTAATTTATTTTCCTTAAACAATTAGCTGTATAAAAAATTAATGATAATTATGGAAAATATGTGAAATACCCAAAGAATAAACAAAGCATATATGCCTCTGGCCCCTCCACTCCTCCCTCCCCACCTCCGCCTCCTCACACCTTCCTCTAAATCCTCCTCCTACTCATCCACAACCACCAACACAATCCTCCTCCCTCCTCCACCTCTGCCTCCTCCTACTCCTTCGCCGCCTTCCTCCTTCCACACCTCCAACTCCACCTCCACCTCATCGACCCCCTCCTCCTCCTCCTCCTCCTCCTCCTACTCCTTCACTTCCTCCACCTCCACCTCCACCTCCACCTCCTCCAGCACCTCCTCGGCTTCCTCCTCCTCCTCCGCCACCTAAACCTCCACCTCCACCTTCACCTCCTCCTCCACCTCACACTCCGCCTCCACCTTCACCTCCTTGTCCACTCATCCTCCACCTCCACTTCCACTTGCACCTCCACATCCTCCTCCTCCTCCTCCTCCATACCCTTCTCATCCTCCTCCTCCTCCACCACCACCTATACCTCCATCACCTCCAATTCCACCAGCACCTCCACCTCCACCTCGACCACCTCATCCACCTCCTCCTCCTCATATAATTCCACATCCACCACGTCCTCTTGCTCCTATGCTCCCTCCTCCTCCTTTCTCTCCACCTCCTCCACCACATCAACCTCTGCCTCCTCCTGCACGTCCTCCTCCACCTCCACCTCCTCCTCCACCACCACCACTACCTTTGCCTCATCCTCCTCCTCCACATCCACCTCCACCTCCTCCACCACTACCTCCTCCACCTCCTCCTCCACCATCACCATCACCACCACCACCTCCTCCTTCTCCTCCATGACCAACTCCTCCTCCAACTTCACATCCTCCTCCACCACCACTTGCACCTCCACCTCCACCTCCACCTTAATTCTCTTTAATTATAACACTTATTGATTCATTATTTGTTGTGATAATTCAGATATCAATATATACATGATAAGATAACAAATAATGTGTATACAAATTTTCAATATAAATAAGTAATTATGAGAACAATAATTTAATTAATAAAATTTAATTTAGTATTCTAGTTTAAATCAAATATTATTTTCAGAATTTCAGTAACAGAATTATGATAAAGGTGATAAAAATTATTTGTGGCCACTCATGATTTTCAATATCAAAGTTGTAAGAGTGGTCAACATAAAAAATGAACACCCAAGAATCTACCTGTAGTTTAACACACAACATTCTCATTTTTTATTTGGAAAAAAAAAATCACATATTCATATTTCTACATCTTTATATTTAAAAATAT
>APFE030989187.1:0-11242 GCA_000404065.3 Pinus taeda
AATAAGGTTATTTGATATAACTTTTTTTAACCTTTTATCTATATAACTGTGTTATTTACTTAATTTCTTGTTTATTTTTTATCATTTTATCTCTTATCTATCTTTAGCATCATTCGTGCTTATTTTTTCTTCAATATCTAAAGCAAGCAAGGCAACGAGCTTCACATTTGTGCTTATTTTTCCCTCGTGCTTCACCTATATTGTTCATAATGAAGAAATCACAAATATGTTATGTGTATTGCTTCAATTAATACGGATGCACAGGCTCTCTAGAAGTCAGAAGGGAAACATCATCTCCACCACTGCAAGTTTTCCAATCCTTTCAGCAAGTTCTAGTGAGATTTCACAGGTGGGAACTCCATGTCAAAAATATCAGAGAATTTGAGATCAAATTTGATGTAAAATCTGCTTTGAATAACAAGTCGTCTCAAATTGCTTTTCCCCTAACTCAAAATTAGAGTCTGTTTCAAGAAAAACAAAATAAGTTGTGAGTAGAGATGCGCAGAGAGAAATGGACCTCTTTGCCACCAATTTAGTCCAAAATGCTATCCACCTTGGAGATTTTGAAGGCTAAGGGAAGGTTGGAGCTGCTGCTAAAGTAGTAAGAATCGTTCTATGGAATTGGAAATTGCATTTAAAAGAATCTCGCAATGGAAGTGGACAGTGCATTTAAAGTTGGGGGAATTGTAGATATAGCTGCTTGTTAGTCACAAAGATGCTCCTCTGAAAAACTCAAAACTACTCAAAACATCACGCAACATTTAGCTACAAAATCCTCACTTCTTAAATGAGATCTATAATTTATTTAAAGATATAAGATTTATATGTTTTCCTGGTAGCTGTTAGGACAATAAAGATAGAATTTGTGAACTATGATTACTTAATGTTAAAGGTCGTCTGAATTGTCAAAGATCTGTGTTAATTAACTATTCTTGTTTTTTTAAATTAGATCGGAGTATCATTTTTTATGTTGGTTATGATAAGTTTTAAAAGTGAAAGATAGACTTTTCTACCCTTACTCGTAAAGAGTGGTATAAAAACTAAAAAACATAACAAATACAAAATTCTTCTTGTATTTAATACCAGAAGAGTGTCACACATTCATATAGATATAAAGGATATTGACTAGCAATTGTCCCAAAAGGTACAAAGAGAGGCCGATAGGATTATTAAATTAGGGGACTAAATTCCAGGTGCAGATGATATTTGATAATATTCTTTATTACCTTTTTCCTGAAGGGAATTTTTCGTCTGCAATCTTTCTTGATGTGCTACTGTTACATTTTTATTTAGTTGAATCTCCACATTAGCACACATTGCAGGAACCCTAGTAAATTCATTAAATGGTTGAGGCAAGATACAAATAACAGAATTACCTCTCCTTTTAGCAACAATCCCAGGTGTAAGGATAGCAATGTCCTCAACAAACATGCGATTGGAGTTTGGAGTGTGGAAGTTTAGTTTCATTAGAGAATGTTCCTTGTTGTCTTCAGCTGTACCATCCACTAGGAATTCAATTTCTTCTCCGAGCATGTACCTTGTAACATCATTGCAAATTTCCAATGGCTTTACAAAGACTCTAGTAAACCGATCCATACGCACCAATGGTTATACACAAAGTTTTGACCGGAGAACACCCTAGAGTATATTGATGATATACTCATTTTTGAAATACAAAGGGACTGTATAATCAGATTTTTTGTCTTCTGTTTGGTGCTCTAACAGATACACAGTGACAGTATAATCAGTTTTCTACTTCGTTTTCTGTTTCTTGTTCTTACAAAATATACATATGTGAATTAGATAATCTCAAGTTGAGCTTTCTTAATGTGTCAGGCAACCACTTGTCTGGCTCAGTCCCTGTTGGTTACAATAATCTGGCATATGATAAAAGTTTTCTTGACAATCAAGGCCTGTGTGGAGCTGGGCAATTAAGGCTTCCTTCATGCTTTCATGCATCTGAAAATCATAAACATAGGGTGTTGATTTCGGTTATTGTTGTGGCCATAGTAGTCTGCTTGATTGGTATAGGTTTCCTCTATAAGAGACACAAGATTTTCGTGCAGGTTAAAACAAGTACAGAGTCCTGGAAACTCACATCCTTTCACATGGTTGAATTTGAAGTGTCAGACATTCTGAATGGATTGACAGAGTATATGTTATTGGAAGTGGAGATGCTGGCAAAGTGTACAAGGTGGCACTGGAAAATGGTAATATTGTTGCTGTGAAAAGGATCTGGAATAACGAGAATCCACGATCTGTCCAAGAAAAGAGATTTCAAGCAGAGATAGAGATTCTAGGAAAGATTAGGCATACCAACGTTGTAAAGCTGCTTTGTTGCATCTCTGGTTCGGATTCTAAGCTGTCAGGCAAGAAATTGATTGTGGTGGACAAGGAAAAAAGAATAAACAGAGGGTTTTTATTTCCCTTTTAGAGGCTAGATCTTCAAAGTAGAGATGTTCAGTGCTGGGCTTGTGCTGTCCATTTATGCTTACTGCTCCTCTGTTATCATAGAGATGATCAACTATTTGGTGAGTGATACTTCGGGCATCTGTAACTTTTTAATGTCTATCAATCTGCACTATTGATGTGGACTAAGAGGAGAATATATGCAGGAAAACCCCATGGTATGCTTGATTGGCTGTAAATGTCAAAATGTGATATGATGGGTATCTACAATTTGTACAGTAAATAATGTTCTCAAAGTGCATGCATGCAGGCCTAATCTGGAAAATATCAGAGATCTATTATGTTCCAGCCATGTAAATAGATGCTAATAACAATGAAAGGGAGTGTGTAGCATTGTAAATAGATAGAAAGGATCATTTATAGATTGAAGGATCAGTTTTCTGGTTTGAGTTTGACATGTTTTTGGCCTTTGTGTCTGTGAAATGCATCTGGTGCTTTTACGTTCAGTGGGGATGAAAGGATATGTGTAGCATTGTAAATAGGTAGATCATATAGCGAATTATATACAGAATGATCAGTTTTCTTGCTGAATTTAACATGCTTTTAGCCATTTTGTTTCTGAAGTGCATTAGGTGGTCGCATGTTCAGTGTTGTTATGCAGATAGACTCTAGATTCACTAAAGAGTTTAGGGGCATTGCTTGGCTCCTGCAGAATCCATGATAATATGGCTTTAGCGAAACGAGCTGCAGAAAGCCTTTTGATGTTGGAGCCAGAAAATGCTGGAGCATATTCTCTGCTGGCAAATACATATGCCTCATTTGGCAAGTAGGATGATGTTGCCAAAGTGAGAAAATTGATGAAAGACAGAGGAGTAAAAAAGGATCCAGGATGTAGCTGGATTGAAATTAAGAACAAGGTACATGTATTTGGGGTAGAAGATGGACGCCATCCTCAAACACAGGAGATCTATGCAACGCTGGAGAAATTGTCCCGGGAGATCAGAGAGGAAGGGTATGTGCCAAATATGAAATTTGTACTGCATGATATTAAGGAGGAGCGTAAAGAACAAATTCTTTGCCACCATAGTGAGAAGCTGGCTATTGCCTTCGGGCTTATCAACACACCCCATGGTACAACCGTAAGGGTCATCAAAATTAGTTTTGTTCTGAGTGTTATCGCAAGCATAGCTGCTTTTGAGAATGGCAAGCAAGTCCATGCCCACACTTTGAAAGTTGGATTCGATTCCTACACGTCAGTTGGAAATTCCCTTATTACCATGTATGCAAAATGTGGGAACATTGAAGATGCACGCAAAGTGTTCAAAAATATGCCTGAGCAAGATGCTGTTCGTGGACTGCAATAATTGCAGGAAATGCTCAGCACTTAGTTTCCAATTGATGTTGAGTGTTGACTCTAAACCAGCGTTAACAATTGACTATTAGGAGGTGCTGAGTTCAATCCCTGAGCTCAATCCGAAAGGGTACATAGGCTTGCTGGTGATGACAGTCGTGTTATTGCTACGAATTTGAGAAGACGCGAATTCAGTTAAAATGGCATTAGAATGGAAATTATGTGTTTGATGGACTGACGAGCTTTAACAAGGTGTCTGCTAATTCAGTTCTGAATTACCAAACATCGTCTGCTAGTTGGCATTCTGGCATTGCAAGCTGTGCTCTGGACATGAACCGCCATCCATCTCTGCCACCAGCAGCAGAGGGGTCATTAAGGTCACCAAACTCCTCTTATAGCTTTGATGATCTCTTGCCATTATCAGTCCATGGACTAGACGGTGTCAACAGAGGAATCCATCTGCAAGATGTAAAGTTGGTATCTGAGCATTCTCAGCGTAACTTCTTCAGTTCAGCCAGGGCGCAACAGCCTCAAATTGAAAAAAAATGCAATGCCTCCGGTGAAGAGTCCTCAAGTTCCGACCAAAGTACATGCGGAAGGAAAAGGAGAATCCAGCCAACTGATAAAGCAAGGTCTGAACCTTTGACAATTGCTTCTCCTGGTGAAAAGAATACTGAGGTGTGTTCTACTTTTCCTTTAAGGCTCATGTCTAGGACTTGGAATTTATCAGCTTCTTTATATGTGTTTTTCCCTCCGAGAAGACCCAAGAAATTCGTCTTTTGAATTGTCTCGTTTGACCTGCCTCTGTAGTAAAATGTAACTTCTGATTTTTGATTTTGAGATCGCCTACCATGGCTTGGGAGGTCCTTCCGAGCTGCTTATGAAATTTTCAATTATCACTGTCTGTCAATTTACTGTTCTGCTCAAAGTGGTTCCAATGACTCTGGCACTCTCTGAACCAAGTTTCTCAAAAGGATCCAAGAAAGTAGAGAGCAGGGGAGTGGTGGTGTTGGTTGAATGGTAAAGCCAATTAGATAGCTTCTGCTGACAGGAGGAGGGTGCGAGGTGGAGATTAAATCTAATTAGCATGCCTCTGCATGCATTGGTATCTGATGTCATGTCCTCATCTTGAACCCATTTTTTTAGTTAGAAGTTTGTAATCAATAATAATAATCAATTTTTAAAATCATGGCTAAACCACATACCACAAATTGGTTTACAAGACCTTTTGTTTGTAAGATGAAATACAGAAAGTTCGCTGAATGTTAAAGCCAATTAGCATTTCCCTGCGAATCCTAGTAAATTCGCTGAATGCTAAAGCCAATTAGCCTTTCCCTGTGAATCCTAGTATTTGATGACATTTTATTTATCTTGAGTCCAATTTCATTTAGCTTCCCTAGTTCTATATCTGTAACCCTAAATATTATATTCAAGTGGGACTAATTACTCTGTTTTTGCACCTGCGCACATAAGTACATTCGTAAATAACATAATAGAAAAGGTGATAATTTCTGTCAAAGTAACCCAACTTCCTTATTAACTCATTTTTTTGAGTCAAATTAAGTGAAATAGGTTTGTATGACATGCAGTTTTGTAGGTATTTTAGCCTGCTTTCATGACAGAACACTCTTAACAGATTTGTTGTTTTCCTCCTACAGAATGAATCCAAAAGCAAACGTCCTAAAAGTGCAGATGCTAAAAAGGAAAAGGATGATTCAAACTCTGATGCAGAACAAGGAATCCACAGTGGGAAGCCTGAAGTGAATTCAAAACAATATGCACAAAGTGCCAAGCCTTCAGAGCCACCCAAAGACTACATCCATGTGAGAGCAAGGAGAGGCCAAGCTACTGATAGCCATAGTCTTGCAGAGAGGGTAAATTCCCTTCATATTTCATCATGAGGAAGAACTGTATTTATATTTTTTCAAAACATAGATACAATTCAAGTCCTTGAGCACAGAATTAGCTGAGTCCAGCGTTGAATGGCCGTTTCAAAACTCAGCTCCTAACTATAGTTCAAGAGATCGAAATCCTTTCAAAGATCAAACAAGGATAGATGATTACAAAATGTTAAAACAACATTGTTCTAATTTTACTGCTTAAGAGTCATGTTCTTACAGAGAAAGGGAAAAGAACATTAGTTATTGGCTGATGCAAAAAAGATAAAGCATATCAGTTTTTGGAGGATGAGTATGCCTCTGTAAAATTTGTCAGAGTCATACAATATGTTGATGAAAACCTGAAAATTAGAGGAGCTATAAGTTTGTCCTCTGAATGACAGGTGCGAAGAGAAAAGATCAGCGAATGTATGAAGCTTTTGCAAGATCTTGTTCCTGGATGTAATAAGGTAGTGTAGACTCTAAGCCGGAGCTTTTGATCATCATGGAAGCACGGAAAGCGGAGAACAGTTGATGCAGAGCAGAGGTGCACCGCAAAACAGGGACCGGGGTGGACCGGGGTTTTCAAGAACACAGTGCGCCATTACTACTGGGTTTATGAATGCATAAGCTTCCGAAGAAAACGTCACTAATTTCTCAAACGCCAACTAAAAATTAAGTAGCCGCAGAACGACACAATGAGTATGATCGCGCTTTCATAACTCTGCGGTTATGCCCGCCCAACGCCAGGTGTCAGCCTGAGAATCAAAGGGACGACGAAAGTCCCTTTCAAAGGAAGGCCTATCGGCCTAAATATAATTGTTTTTTAAAGATAGAATAATAAATTATAATCATAAACACATTTGCAAAACACTACTCATGAGTAGATATAACTGTATTGTTCACATTTACATGCAATCAATTATAAAACATTTATATACAATCAACAACACAGATTTATGTACAGAGAAGCATATAACCACTACTTTGTTACAATAGACTAAGATGTGGAAGAACTTTGACCTTCACAAATGTTGTTGATAGTAGCACTTGTACTACCCAGCAAATGTGTTAGATTTGATTGGAATTTGGGAATGGAAGTAGTGCTCAAATAAGAGTCTTTGATGTTTTGCAATGTGCCTAAAATGCCCATCATTGTAGGTCGTCCTTGAGGAGATTCATTTGTGCAAAGCAAACCCACATTTATCAGTGCACTGAGACAATTGAGATCTTTATCTTCTTCAATGCATCTACTAGTCCTCGTTAACAGACCCATGTCCACCACTTCTTGTACTTGGCTTGGAAAACTACTACCCACCCATTTTTGCAAGTTCATTCCTTCCACAAACATGTCATGGGTAGGCTTCTTTCCAGTAAGCATTTCCAATAGCACTATTCCATAGCTATAAACATCACCTTTGGTTGTAACTTGTCCTCCCACTCCAGATTCTGCATTCATAGATCCTCATCTTAAGTTTTTTAATTTAATTGAAAATGTTAAATAAACATAAAAAAATCATAAGATTGCTTCATATGGATATAGTTTAAATAATACCTGGAGGAATGTACCCGATAGATCCTTTGAGTGCATTTGTGGAAGTGAGAGCTCCATCTTCATTATTTGCAAAACATATAGTAGCAATGCCAAAGTCTATTAAATATGTAGTCATATCTTCACCCAACAACACATTGTTGGGTTTCAAATCACAATGAATCACTTGCACAAAGCAATGATGATGGAGATATGTCATGCCTTGGGCGATATCTATTGCTATATTCAACCTTTGAATCAAATTCAAACAACTTTGTTCTCCATCATCGGGATATAACCACTTTTCTAGGCTTCCTTTTGGCATTAATGGAAATATCAAAGCTCTGATTTGGAGATCTGAATAGCAAGTTATGACCCGAATCAAATTCCGGTGTCTAACTCTACCCAAAACTTTGCATTCTCTATCAAAACTCTTTTGAGCCCCTTCATTTTGTAGATTGAGAAGCTTGACAGCAACCATTGTGCCATCATTCAAAATCCCTTTGTACACTTTTCCAAAACTACCAATTCCTAACAAGTTTGCATCACTAAATTCATTTGTTGCAATGACGAGCTCTCCGTAGGAGATTCTTCGATGCCCCACATTTAATGATGGACCAGTCTCTCTCTGAATATTTCTCCTACAATTCTTTCTCCACAATATTGCAATAAATAAACACAATACAACAATTGCTACAACAACAACCAGTATGATAACTCTTTTGAGATTCAAAACACTTTTATGTTTATGAGCATAGCACGGTGGTAGATTTACCCAAGGTCCACATAGACCAAGATTTCCCATAAATGCTGTGGCGCCAATATTTTTGAAAACTCCTTCTTTAGGGACTTCCCCTGACAACTTGTTAAAAGAAAAATTCAAGTGATGGAGCATTGTGAGATTTGCTAGTGATATAGGTATTCCACCCGACAAATTGTTGGAGGAGAGATCTAGGTCTTGAAGACTTAGAAGTTCACTGATTGACACTGGAATTGGACCTTCAAGTGCATTGTAAGAAAGATTCAGATATGCTACTTCTTTGCAGCTTCCAAAGATACTTGGAATGTAGCCAGTTATTTGATTTGCCGAAATATCTATGGCTTGAAGCATATGGAACTTTCCTAGTTCTAAAGGTACATGGCCACTTAATAAATTGTTTGACAAGTTGAAATAGAAGGCTAAATTTGCAAGGCCTGCAAGCTCTTGAGGTATGTGCCCACTAAGCTTGTTGTATGATAGATCTAGCAGTAGTAAGTTCACACATTTCCCTAAATTTGCATTTATATCTCCTGATAACTGGTTATGATTAAGATCTAAATATCTTAATTGCTGGAGGTTGGCCACAAAATCAGGAATTTTTCCAGACAAATTATTTCCAGAAAGATATAAGAGACCTAAGCTCTTTAGCTGCCCAATTTCCATTAGAATGTTTCCTTGTAAGTTATTGGAATCCATATATAACCTCTCCAACTTCTGAAGCATAATAATTGAAGATGGGATTGACCCTGTAAAATAATTACCTCTTAAACTAAGGTATGTTAGGCTACTTAAATTTCCAATAGTCGGAGGTATTTCTCCAGCTAATTCGTTGTAACCCAAGTCTAACACGTAGAGTTTTGTGGAGAGGTGGCCTAGAGAAAATGGCAATTGCCCAGTGAAGTTATTATAAGATAAGTCTACCTCTTGTAGATCAGAACAGTTACTAAGAGCAGTAAGAATGGGGCATCTCATGGTGTTTCCACTAATAAAGTAATTCCCGCCAAAGTAAAGCCTCTGGAGATGTGTCAATTTACCCAACTCCATAGGCACTATACCGCTGAGCTGGTTATTGGGTAAGGAAATCCCTTGTAACTTGGTACAATTGAAGAGGGATGAAGGAACGCTGCCACTTAGCTGATTAGTACCCAGACGAAGATACATTAACTGGGTGGTCTTCTTGGTACACAAATCCGACGGAATGTGGCCAACTAATTGGTTATCACCTATATCCAATACTTCAAGATTGGTGCAGTTTGACAACGAAAACGGAATGCGTCCCGTGAGATGGTTCCCAAACAGATCAAGAACAATGAGCTGGCTTAGCCTACCCAATTCGGAAGGGACACTGCCCTGAAGGTTATCTTCATCCAAATATAAGTACTGCAAAGAGGATATGTTTCCCAAACAGTCCGGGATTGTTCCCGTCAAATTGTTAAATCCCAATTTCATGGTTGTTAGGTTGGGGAGAACACATAGTTGTGGGGGAATGTTTCCCGTGAGGTTGTTATAGGAGAGAGTCAAGTTCCGTAAACTGCGACAATTAGCCAGAGTGGGCGGAATGGAACCCTGGAGTTGATTGCGATACAGGCGAAGCATCTTTAAGCGAGAGAGGGTTCCCAATTGATAGGGAATTTGACCGTGGAAACTGTTGTTGTAAAGGCTGAGTACTGTAAGAAAGGAGAGATTGGCGAGAAGGGGAGAGATTGTACCTTGTAATCCCATGCTCGAAACATCTAGGGAAATCACTCTCTGTCTGCGCCTGCTGCATATGATGCCCGTCCACTGGCAGAATGAAACATTTGGCAACCAAGACGTGGCCAAGGACTGTGAGGGATCATATGTGATTGCAGACTTGAATGCAAGCAGAGCGTGTTGATCGGAAGCATTGGTGAGACGAGGAGGATGGTGAGGGAAATGGGCGATGGGTGTGGAAAAGACAAAAGGATTGAGAAAGAGAATGAAAGAAAGGGTGGCGAGGAGAAGCATTATGGTAATCTGCATCTCTTGCGTGACAGAAAGAATGGTTTTTGATGAGACAATGGAGATGCTATATATAGCTGCAGCATTGAAGCATTGAGTGAAGAGACTCGAATTAAGAATGGCAAGAATCTTTTCGAGATGTGGTGATTGAAGACGACCGCCTAAAGATTCTTCGCCCAACTCGCTCAAACGTCCAATTCGTCCAATTTTAGATGCCGTTGAAGACTGTTCGCCCAACCAGGTCAACCGTTCAATTTTAAATGAGATTGAAGAGGACCCCTGAACATTATTCCAATGCGCCTTCTTCTCATCTGGGCGGCCCAAACTTCCAAAGTTTCTACATCTCGTGGAAGACCAGCAGCCCCCATATTGTCGTAATACACACAGAAAAACAGAAAATCCACATCGCTTAGATTATTCCAATGCGCCATCTTCTCATCTGGGCGGCCCAAACTTCCAAAGTTTCTACATCTCGTGGAAGACCAGCAGCCCCCATATACACACAGAAAAACAGAAAATCCACATCGCTTAGATGAGAAAATGCAGTTTTTCCATATTGTGGTAATACATATCTGTGTTGATTCAAGATACGTTAGAAAATGGAGTTTCTTTGTCCACGTATTCAATAAATGGAGTTATCTAACAATTTCCTCGCACCTTCTTCGGATATAGCTGCTGCATTGAGTGAAGAGACTCGAATTAAGAATGGCAAGAATCTTTTCGAGATGTTCCGGTGGGTTAATTTTCCGAAAAGAAGACGGCAGTTACATAAATACAGGCCAAAATTTGAAGTTTGACCTTTCCAAAGAAGTAAGAAAAGAATATTACATTTCAATCAAATTATCATTAGTTGCATAACCCCTGGCGCAAGGCAAATTAAAGCTTTCTTCTATTTGAAGTTTGAATAAATAGAACGATGATGTTTTACTTTTACCGTAAAAGAGGGGAAGGAATACGGCATTTGCACTCCATAAAATCCGCACTCCATAAAAATCAATTAAAAGTCAATATTATTTAAAACGTTAACGTAAATATTACTTCAATGTACGGCAAACTAAATTGAAAAATATCTAACACACCCTAAAATAAATAAAAAAATCCATAAAATTAATCATATATCTTTCTCCTTCCCTCTCAGTAAACGAAAGTAAAATGTCTATCCAATTAATAAAAAATCTAACCCACCCTAAAATAAATAAATGTGGGTCTATAAAATTAATCATAAATATTTCTCCTTGCCTTTAAGTAAAAGTAACAGTAACGAATTTTTTTTTATTTTTTTTTTTAATCACATTCCGTTATGGAAATTGCTATATAAGTTTAAATGTTGTATT
>APFE030989191.1:0-16781 GCA_000404065.3 Pinus taeda
TTTAGGTATTAATATTATTATATATTATTACTATTATATATATTAAGTTTTATATTATATTAAGTTTATGATATTAATTTTAATATATATTTTAAGTTTCAGATATTAATATAGTTGTTTAGGTTATTTAAAAGATTCTGTTCTTTAGGTCTTAATTTAAATGATATTAATAAAAATAAAAATAAAAATAAAAATTAATGTTTTATTAATCTCCCTGGCCGACCTGTGCTTCTCCTTCATTATTCTTTCCCTCTTGAGTATTTATCTCCTCCCTCTGGCTCTCCTTTTATCATCTTTATCATCTTTCTCTTTGCCCTGATGATGGATCCCATTTGGGATTCGAAACGTTGGTGTAAAAATCCTCTTACTGTGGAATCTCCGACCAAAGATTCAAAAATCATAAACCACAGATCTCTGAAATCCAATTAATTTTTTATTTATTCCCTTGAATTTGTAATCCCTTGGGTTTTTACTATTAATCTCTTTGGTTTATTATCCCGTGTGGCGTATACTATCAATCACTTTAGTTTATTAATCTAAGGGTTATTACTCCTAGGGTTTAATATTATTCACATGGTTTATAATATTAATCCTTGCATCTAATATAAATTCCCTTGGTTTATAATTATGGTCAACCATGGTCCAACGTCACATTGTGACAAATATGTTTTCAATATGAAAATCAACCATGGTCTAACATTGCTTTATGACAAAGACTCATTGCATATGAAAGCAATCATGTCAACCATAGTGCAACTCACATTATGACAAAGATTGTCTCATATGAAAATCAACCATGGGTCACATGATAAATTATAGGGTTTAACAATATTTATCTTGGGTATATATACCTTGGGTTTATAATATTATTATTTGTGTGTAAAATTATTAATTATAATAATAATAATTTAATTGTAATAGTTATTTTTTAATAATAATATTATTATATATTTAATAATATGAATATTAGTTTTACAATTAACATTATATTTATATCATTAACATTCTTTGTGGTTGGGTTTATAATATTAACAATCCTTAGGGTCTGTTAATCTTAAGGTTTATAATATTCATAACTATGTCAGTTTATCAATCCCTTAGGTTTAAAATGTTAATTCTTAGGGTTTATTAGTTCCATGTGTTTTCAATATTAATTCTTTGGGTTCTTTGATCCTTTAGGTTTATAATATTTATCCCTTATGTTTACTAATTCATTGGGTTTATAAAATTAAACCCTTGTATTTATTACTCATTTTTCTTGTAAGGTTTGTAATATTTATTTTAGCATTTATATACCTTTGGTTTATAATAATAATCCCTTGAATTTAATATTATTCCCTTGAGTATATAAAACATTGAGTTTTAAGGTTAGTAATATTTATCTTAGGATTTATATACCTTTGGTTTATAATATTTATCCCCCGTTTAATATTAGTTCCTTGGGTTTTAGTGTTAATCCCTTTGGTTTATTAATATTCCCTTGGGTTCTTAGTATTAATCCCTTGGGTTTGTTGTTACTTGAGTTTATAATATCAATCACTTGGGTTTATTATTCCCCTATCAATGATGCTTTATTATGATATCAACCATGGTGAACCATGGTCAACATGGGAATTTGTGATGAGGATTCTCCTCAATATGAAAAACAATGATGGACAATAATGTTTATTTCAGTGTTTATAATATTTGTCTTTAAGATTTTTATACATTGGGTTTATACTATTAGTCCCTTGGGTTTAATATTATTCCATTGGGTTCATAATCCCTTGGGGTTTTAATATTAATCCATTAGGTTCTTATTCCTTTGGGTTTATAATATCAATCCCTTGGGTTTATTATTCCCTTAGGTTTACAATATCAATCATGGTTAACCATTATCAATCATAGGCAACCATGCTCAATCATGGTTTAATGTCACATTGTGACAAGGATTCTCTCACCATGAAAATAAAACATGTTTATTTTAGTGTTTGTAATATTTATATTAGGGTTTACAAATGTTGGGTTTATAATATTAGTCTCTTGGGTTTAATATTATCACCTTGGGTTCATAATCATGGTCAACCATGGTCCAATGTCACATTGTGACAAATATTTTCTCAATATGAAAATCAACCATGGTTCAATGTTGCTTTATGACAAAGACTCATTGCATATGAAAATCACTCATGGTCAACCATGGTGCAATGTCGCAATGTGACAAATATTGTCTCAATATGAAAATCAAACATGGTCAACAATGATAATTCTAGGGTTTACAATATTTATCTTGTGTTATATATACCTTTGGATTATAATATTATTATTTTGTGTGTAATATTATTATTATAATAATAATTACTTTATGGAATAGTTATTTTTTAATAATAATAATATAATATTATTATTATTTTATATTATTATTATTATTATATATTTATTAATATGAATATTATTTTATAATTAACATTATATTTATGTCATTAACATTCATTGTGGTTGGGTTCATAATATTAAAACAATCGTGAGGGTTTTCTAATCTCTAAGGTTTATAATACTCATAATCGTTTGGGTTTATCAATCCCTTGGGTTTAAAATGTTAATTCTTTGGTTTTATTAATCTCATGTCTTTTTAATGTTGAGTGTTTGGGTTTGTTGATTCTTTAGGTTTATAATATTTATCCCTTGGGTTTATAAAATTAAACCCTTTTCTTTATTAGTTGCTTTTCTTCAAGGTTTATAATATTTATCTTAGGATTTATATACCTTGGGTTTATAATATTTATCCCTCGTTTAATATTATTCCCTGAGGTTTATAATCCCTTCGGTTTTTAGTGTTAATCCATTTGGTTTATTACATCCCTTGGGATTTTAGTATTAATCCCTTGTGTTTATTGTTCCTTTGAGTTTATAATATCAATCGCTTAGGTTTATTATTCCCTGGTGTACGATGGTTTATTATGGTGTCAATCATGGTGAACCACGATCCAACATGGAATTTTGACAAGGATTGTCTCAATATGAAAAACAATGATGGCTTGTCATGTTTATTTTAGTGTTTATAATATTTGTCTTAAGGTTTGTATATGTTGGGTTTATACTATTAGTCCCTTGGGTTTAATATTATTTCCTTTGGTTCATAATCCCTTGGGGTTTTAGTATTAATCCATTCGGTTTATAATATCAATCATGATTAGCCATTGTCAATCATAGCCAACCATGGTCAACCATGGTTGAATGTTGTATTGTGACAAGGATTGTGTCACCATGAAAATAAAACATGTTTATTTATAGTTTTTGTAATATTTATATTAGGTTTTATAAATGGTGGGTTTATAATATTAATCTCTTGGGTTTAATATTATCACCTTGGGTTCATAATCCCTTGGGGTTTTAGTATTAATACCCTGGGTTTATTACCATGTATCTAATATAAATCCCCTTAGTTTATAATCATGGTCAACCATTGTCCAACGTCACATTGTGACAAATATTTTCTCAATATGACAATCAACCATGGTCCAACGTTGCTTTATGAGAAAGACTCACAACATATTAAAATCAACCATGATCAACTATGGTGCAACATCACATTGTGACAAAGATTGTCTCAATATGAAAATCAACCATGGTCAACCATGATAATTCTAGGGTTTACAATACTTATCTTGGGGTATATATAACTTTGGGTTATAATTTTATTCTTTTGTGTGTAATATTATTATTATAATAATAACACTTTTATTGTAATAGTTATTATTATTATTATTATATATTTATTAATATGAATTTTAATTTTATAACTAAACATTATATTTATATGATTAACGTTCATTGTGGTTGGATTTATAATATAACAATCCTTAGGATTTTTTAATCTCTAACGTCTATAATATTTATTTTAGTGTTTGTATACCTTAGGTTTGTAATATTAATCCCTTGGATTTAATATTATTCCCTTCGGTATATAAAACATTGAGTTTTAGGGTTTGTAATATTTATCTTAGGATTTATATACCTTGGGTTTATAATATTTATCCCTTGTTTGATATTATTCCCTTGGGTTTATATTCCCTTGGGTTTTTAGTGATAATCCCTTTGGTTTATAATATCCCTTGGGGATTATTGTTCCCTTTGGTTTATAATATCCCTTGGGGATTATTGTTCCTTTTGGTTTATAATATCAATTCTTTGGGTTTATTATTCCCTGATCAATTATGGTTCATTATGACGTCAACCATGGTGAACCATGGTACAACATGGAATTGTGATAAGGATTGTCTCAATATGAAAAATTATGATGGTAAATCATGTTTATTTCAGTGTTTATAATATTTGTCTTAAGGTTTATATATGTTGGGTTTATACTATTATTCCCTTTGGTTTAATATTATTCCCTTGTGTTCATAATCCCTTTGGTTTTTAGCATTAATCCCTTGGGTTTATTATTCCTTTGGGTTTATAATATCAATCCATTGAGCTTATTATTCCCTTAGGTTTACAATATCAATCATGGTTAACCATTTTCAATCATAGACAACCATGGTCAACCATGGTTGAATGTCGCATTGTGACAAGGATTGTCTCCCCATGAGAATAAACCATGTTTATTTTAGTGTTTGTAATATTTATATTAGGGTTTACAAGTGTTGGGTTTATAGTATTAGTCTCTTGGTTTTAATATTATCCCCTTGGGTTCATAATCCCTTGGGGTTTTAATATTAATACCTTGGGTTTGTTTTTAGGTTGGGTTTATAATACCAATCTGGCCAGCTTTATTAATCTCTGTGTTTGTAATATCGATCCCTTCCACTTCTTGATCGCTTAGGTTTATAATATCTATCCCTTGGGTTCACTAATTCGTCGGGTTTTTAATATTAAAAGGTTGGTTTTATTAGTTACTTGGGTTTATAATATTAATAATCCCTTTGGTTTATCAATCCCTTGGTTTTAGAATATTAATTCTTAGGGTTTATTAATTCAACCATGTTTATTTTAGTATTTGTAATATTTATCTTAGGGTTTGTATACCTTGGGTTTATAATATTAGTCCTTTTTGTCTAATATTATTCGATTAGGTTCATAATCCCTTGGGGTTTTAGTATTAATCCCTTGCGTTTATTGTTACTTTGTGTTTAAAATGTCAATCACTTCTGTTTATTATTCCCAAACCAACCATGGTTTACTATGATGTCAACCATGGTCAACCATGCTCTAGCATGGCATTGTGATAAGAATTGTCTTAATATGAAAATCAACGATGGTCATTCATGTTTATTTTAGTGTTTATAATATTTATCTTAGTGTTTATATACATTGCGTTTATAATATTAGTCCCTTGGGTTTAATATTATTTCCTTGGGTTCATAGTCCCTTGGGGTTTTGGTATTAAACCCTTCGGTTTATTATTCCTTTGGGTGAATGTCAATGATGGTTAATCATGTTTATTTTAGTGTTTATAATATTTATCTTAGGATTTATATACATTGGGTTTATAATATTAGTCCATTGGGTTTAATATTACTCCCTTGGGTTCATAATCCCTTAGGATTTTAGTGTCAATCCCTTGCGTTTATTATTTCTTTGGGTTTATAATATCAATCACTTGGGTTTATTATTCTCTTAGGTTTATAATATCAATCATGGTCAACCATTGTCAGTCATACACCACCATTGTTATCCAGTTGAATGTCACATTGTGACAAAGATTGTATCACCGTGAAAATAAAACATGTTTATTTTAGTGTTTCTAATATTTATATTAGGGTTTACCAATGTTGAGTTTATAATATAATATCAATCATGGCCACCTTTATTAATCTCTTGCATTTGTAATATCGATCCTTTATGCTTCTTGATCCCTTAGGCTTTTAATATTTATCCCTTTGGTTTATAATATTAAACGGTTCGGTTTATTAATTCCTTGGGTTTACAATATTAATAATATCTTTGGTTTATTATTCCCTTGAGTTTAAAATATTAATTCTTAGGCTTTATTAATTCAACCATGTTTATTTTAGTGTTTTTAATATTTATCTTGGGGTTTGTGTCCCTTGGGTTTATAATATTAGTCTATTTTCATTAATTTATTCCCTAAAAGTTCTAATCCCTTGGGTGTTTATAATAATAATATGTATTAATAATAATAAAGAATAGTAAAATATATTATTTATTTAATAAAACATATAATATTATATTATTATTATTATTTATATATATAATAATAATATGATATATTGTCATAATACTGTTTATTATTAATTAATATTACTTTATTATTATTAATAATATTAATTAATAATATAAATATGTAATATATAAAGAATATGGTGTTATTATTATATAGCTATTAATAATCATAAATAGTTAAATCTAAAACAATATATATAATAATTTGTTTTCACAAGTATAATTATTATTGAACATAGTATAACTATGAATAATATTATTATGATAATTATTTATGGTTAATATCTAATATGATAATGATATAATAATATATATAAATATTAAGATATGGTTGTTATTATTATCTAGTATTATAATCATAATAATTGGTGTTTAAAAATATACATAATAACTATTAATACGGGTTGATATAAATTTATTCCGCTTATATTAATCACATTGAAAAACATGATTGTATATATATTTATATACATTTCTAAATATATCAACCACATTAGTAAATGTGATTGTGTTATATCACAATACTTACACTTCCCATCTAAAAGAAATAATAATATTTAATTGAAAACTTTCCAAACCAGAAAAAGTGATTGAAAGTTTTTGTTCACTTCAACCTGTATGAATAAATTGACACATCGAGAATGTGAATTTACCTATTGAAAGTGTTTGCACGGTGCAAATTGCATGAATATACTCAAGGGATACGTCCACGAACCAAAAACAAAAACTTAATATACAGTAGAGGTGCTTAAGATGCCCTTGCGTCTAAACAAATCCATCCATGGCACTGCACTAGTGTCGTATAGCGGAAGTAGGTATCAATCGTATTCGTCCCACCTAGCAAACTTTCAATGATCATGATCTACGAGCCCGTTAAAGATGGTGGTGGGTGCAAGTATATTTTTCAATATTTAAGAACAGATGTTATTTCAACCTAAAATTTTGTTAATGATATTTCTTATTTTCAATATTTAAAAATATATAATGTAACCATTGAATGTCACGATTAAGTATAATGGAAAATTTATTTATATAGTGTTCTTTAATAATTTCATATATATGATGCTCGCTAAAGACATTTCATATATATAATGTTTTTTTTTATGTAAAGGGGTTTCTTAATCTTAAGCTTTTTTTTATGTGTATAATATAGTAAATATGCACAACCCATTATCTACTATTTAATTCTAATATGGTTGACATTTGCATGAAATATTTTAATTATTTTTTCTTTCCGTGAGAAGATTCGATACTCACCTATGAGTTACATGTTACCTTATTTTTTAAGGTGAGGTTCTCAAGCTATCATCATTCACTTAAAAAGTGTGTTTTTAAAAACCATTTTGTCACAAAAGCTACTTAGAACACGGTGGCCTACACACCTAATGAGGACATTATTAGTAGTTGGTAATATCAATAATTCCTTAGAGTAACCATAAGATTGCTCCTATTTGACTTGTATTGTCCTCATATTGAAATTTTTTCTTTAACTAAGCATACATTTCAACCAAAAATTGCATTGATTACTTTGGATGTTCCAATAGCCTTATTTTTATCTCAAAGATGCCAATCTCCTTAATGTAGGATAACATATTGTGATTTGACTTAGTGTACAAATCAAATTACACACCAAACAGTTGGAAAAGCCATGTTTTGAGTGTCACCAACAATTCTATATTTCTATTTTTTCACAATGTGACTCGTGTGCAACTTGACAATGAATAAGACAATGGCAAGAGCATGTCACTTAGACTCATATTCAACATACTATATGCTCTTTTCACAACTTGCTAGCAATGCAAGGATTAGTGATTTCTTCCAAAACCCAATCCGAATATCAATAATGTAACATACTTCTTACGCCTACCTGAGAATTTAACTCCCAGGCTCCCACCATGTAAAATTTTTCGTTATTTATCGTTAAGATTGAACCCTTGCCAAGGGTTTCTTTAGCCCACCAACATTTAATAACTTAAGTCTAAAATATCTAATCTAACCATGCATCAGGATCACAGTTCTATAGACTTAGTCCACTATTATACAATGGGTAGAATGGTTAAAAATAACTCTTGTGTACACATGAATTGGATAATCAGGCCATTAAAAACTATACAATGAAGTACATGCATTTATATCTCGTAGTCTTTATTGGCCAAGCTGAGATAGAGACATAGTATAACATTAATACATACTATGTTCTTTCTCTAACATAATGATGATCAACTTTAGATTTACTGGATAATTAACCCATCCATACATATGTATCCCATAAACCAACATTGTGTAGTAATCCTATAATTGCATAAGGGTCCCATGCTAGTTCTAGCATGCACAAGCAATCACAATCCTATATTATGCTTCTACCGCTACCTCTACTTTAGTAGTAAAAGTCACATGCATGAGATATGGAATCACTTATTGATACATTGGCTAACACATAACTGACGCAATATGAGTAAGAAACTGGAACCCTCATTAGGTGTACTTCATCACAATGCATAGATTAGATAAATGGTACCTTGGCCTCTATAATTACAAACTTAGAATCAAAATCATTCATCATGCAAAGATATCATTCTCCTACACAATTAACACACATAGAATTAAAACAATAAACTAAAAGCATTGCAACCATTTGCAGGATAGGGAGCAACATACAGTACAATCCACGAATATGATACTAATTAAAACTCACTTGGAGGGAGAAGCACCACCACCCAACCATGAATCACCTCTGATTCCCCCCGAGCCGAGGTTCTTTCCAAGGATCAACTGTCCTCAATTGATCAATGCACTGAATACCCTCTTTCATGATTTTGTTTCCATTAACGGTGTCTCACCTTTATGGATTTCTCCATGTGCGTAGGTATTTTTCGGAAAAGCTCGTCTTTATCTCCCACAAGGGGCTTCCTCATAAAATATTTCCTTTATCTCCCGCAAATCTTTTATGTCTGATGGATCTTTATCTTCAATCCATCCAAGCTTATCTAGAATCACATCTAGAAGCTTTATCATGAAAGATTCATCTCTATCCCATTCCTCAATGGGATTTGGAAATAATCTCCTATCTCTAGGTGCTCCTCCCTCAAATTGATTTATTTTATTAATTTATTTAATAACACATTTTTTTTCATATTACATATCACACCTAACTTTCCTTAGCTTAGGTTTAGAATATTTTAACCCACAAAGGAGGGTATCACACCAAGATTTCGTCAGCTTAGGTTTACAATAATTTAGCACACAAGGGAGGGGTTTTACATACACCCCCTTAAATTTTACATTGTCCTCAGTGTATCTCTATGTCATGTCCTCATGCACATGTAGCTAGTTACCGAATCCGCAGCTTTCATGGCTCTGCCATCTGCTGCCAAACTTCCGATGTACATCGGTCACAAGAATTGCTCCCATCACATCTCCTTCCATCACTACATTAGTCTCAAGGAGTTCTCTCCTTTCATAACTACCTGTAAAATTGTTTTTAAACCATTTGTGAGAATTTATAGATGCAAAATTTTAACTATGATAAATATCATAATATGTTACTTAATATTACTAAAGAATCTATTTCTTATCATTTATTTTATCTAAATAATTCATGTTCTCTGCTTGCATTCTTCCAAGCCTTTGTGTTCTTGTCCAACACCTTCTTCTTACAGTCTCTATGCATATAAGACATTAGTTAGCATATTTAACTCATTAATATGCCTGCAAGGTCATAATAGATTAGTTCACATAACAATATATATTCATCGTAATCGTATGTATGCCAAACTGCGATTAACAATGGTTACTTATACCAATCTAACTTTCCTTCTTCTGTGTAAATTCCTAGTTGGATCCCCTGGCCGCACATCTATCCAACATCTTTCTACATACCTGCGCACAAGATATATTATACACATCAATACACATATCATTTTTCAATCATGTAACACATGTCGTCCTATGGTTACCACATCTATTGCTATACATAGTACCATTTGTGCTACAACCCATCATACCATCCTCATGGTATCACCTCCATGACATAAAATTTATCCATATTTTTTTTCCACCATGTTAGTATCATGTCAAATATTTCTTTAAATAAAACTGTTGTACTTAGTTTACAAGGAATTTTTATGAGCATGGTGCCTCTTAGTAATCAAAGAAAGATTTTATGTCAAGTGTAAACCATTTCTAGATTTCATGTGGTTGTAACACAATATCAATAGTATATTATGTCTTCATGGATATTTTCATATTAAGCAGATTATTAACTCATAATCTAAGAAACATTCGATCACTACTTCATTCGTAAATAATTCATCTCAGGTGATTTACTATTGCCCATTTTATGCTTCAACAACTTAACCACTCTACATTATACTTTACCAACATGATCATTAAGTCAATCATGTTCTTTCCTTCTGTAGACATACTCCCCTTTTAAAGGCATTGTGGTAGAAAACATCTTTATGGTTGTTGTACAATGATTTCTATATAAGTTGTCTAACAAACCCAAGATCAATATCGAAATTCATCATGAGTTGCAAGAAAATTCCAACAATCAATTAAACTCAAGACTCTTTCATTCCCTAGATTCTTGACATCTATCATCAACCAAATGATAACTAAAATATTGTTACAAGGCTATAATATTGTACACCCATATGCATACATGGAAGATTCACATGCCTCATTATTATGTGTAGATTCTAGCATGATTCTTTCCACAACATGTTTATCTTGATGACAACTCAACCAGGCTTATGATAACAATATACCAACGATCCATGACAATACATGATTATATGTGTCATACAACAATAAAACAATGATGCAAACATGGACTTCCTTTATTAAAGTAAGTTATGCCCAACTATAATGTCAATATCATGATTATATATGCCAATTACATCAATGTTAATAAGCAACAACACAATACTCACAAGCTCTTTTGGTCCAAATTCTCAGGATCACCCTTTCTCAATCCTTGCTATCAGCCCTTATTTAGTTATTGTGACAACACTCAACACTTATCCCACCTGATCCTATATTTTCTAAATTAGCCTAATGTTATTGGTTTAATCATAAAATATTCATGAGTTGTACACTTTGCTTGCTTATCATTAGCACATGATAATTTATGTTAAATATTACCCTAGATATAATTCAAGCAAATGAAAGTCCTATAAATTGATGTAACAGTCAATTTCTTCATACTTGCATGACATCTCAAGGAAAAGATAATTTCTTCCATAATTGAAGGTATAAATAAATACCAACCTTTAATTATCTACAAGTACTAACTTGTGAATAATACTATATCATAATCATTGTTGCTTGTCAATTAGAATCTTGTCCAAATGAGAAGTTCAACACTGAGTCCAGGAGGTGTCTCAATTCCTAAATTGGAAGGGTTCCTGCTTATTAAGTATTAACCCCAACACCTTATTTGTATCTCCATAGATAATTTCATATTGTTTAAGAGGGACTTATAAGATTAACACAATCCTTTTTATTATCAATCAAGAAGCATTAGAACTTTCTTCTTATTAGTTACCATGGTTTTACATATTATTATATGCAAGGATGCTTATAAGTACAAGCATGCACTTCCAATGCATAGGTCTTCATACATATATTAACATGTTATTATTTAATCACTTTTTCATAAATAATTCCAACTCCAAAATGTAATGTATAGAGGACTAAATTAAAAACAATTTGTGTCATTACCTATTCTTTATTTATTAACATTGTTCATTGAAACCTTTTTCATTGCATAACACCTTACTAGGGTTTAACATTTCCTCTTTTATACAATATCCTTTTATTTAGCCAAGTCCCTACATCGTACTTGTACTAGCATAAATTTGATTTATTTATAATTGAGGTAATGTGATGACTATATCACTAACTTCATCAATTGCTTTTTACCTCTTAGAATAGTTTATTTCATTCCTAGTAGAAACTCAATTTAACCTTTCGTGACTTTAATTTTCTGCAAAGACAACAATATCTAGGGGGACTTCAATAAGATTACATTTTTCAATCAACATGATCCTCCATTACATCTATTCTTATTATAACATGAATTAGAGGTTTCTTGCTTCAAAAGAAAAAAAATTAAGGCAATCAAATTCACAATTTTTCACTCATTGGACTTCTATGTAGTTAAAGTATGTAACCCTTTCTACTAGAACTTGAGATTAGAGAGGTCTGACATCTGGACTTGCATGTAGCCATAACCATTATTGTGAATATCAGTAAAAACGAAACACGAGCATGAGCACAACCATATCCTTTATGAAAATTGAACAAGTATAATGAAGAGCATCTCCTCGGTGAAACTTGAGCCCAAATGAGGAATCGTATAGTGCCCTATGTTCACATTTCTTTATAAGTTGACCTTAAATGCCATATTATCCGATCTTGAATGGGTGATATAATATTATATTTTGATCATTTTCAGGGGAAACTAGCACACTACAAATTCTTCATATTTTGTTACTACCAATGCAGTTATGATTATACTTTGTTGACAAATGGTCTATTATATGTAGTTTAACATTATATATTTAATAAACTATCATTTCCCCATGATTATTTTGAGAGTTCTATTCAATAGAAATTTATGCTTTGAACAAATAGTTCAAAGGAAATAGATAGAATCAAAGCCATAGATTGTGCCGATAATGGAAGAATAGCACATTTAGTAACCTACTTTGTCGATCCAAGGTTCTCCAAGAACCCAAATATAATGGGCCAAAATACACAAATGACCAAATGTAAAGTCCACCTCTTCCTCCTATAAATTACCATTTGCATGAAATGAATTTGAATTCATGTAAGATATTCTTATATTAGTTTGAATAAAAAGTGGTCTACAGGTTACTTTGGGTCAAAGAAATATACATTAACATAGTTTTGAGAAACGGTGAACCAAAGGAAGTTTCAAATTTACATGTTATTTCATGAAAAAAAGTTTTGTAATTGAATAAAACTCGCATATTTAATTGATTCAAAACATTACTAAACCTAAGTATTAATAATGTGCAAAAGCAGTACAATTTGTGTGCATCATAGAATTTATTGATGCCATCTTTACAATGTAAACAAAGAAATAAAAAGACATAAAGCCCATGCAAAGTGAAAGCATAATTCACCCAGAATTCCAATATGGAAATCAGGACAGTGCCACTCCTAGTGCATACCATTTTCTTCACACAATGCAATATATTACTTCTTACCATGTCGATTCTTGGAGTGGACATGTCATCTTTGTCTTCCAAACATAGTTCCAACTCATTTTGCTCACGTCTTGAATTAAACCTGATGCCTGAAACTTCGAAGGAATGAACATGAGTGGTAGGGAGATCATGATATCCATTTCCATTCTTGTGAGGCAAAAAAAGGGTCTGTTGTTCGACTTGAACAAGGAAGAGACTCCAAGCCCTCGATAGTTGTTCAATTGGATTATTTTGGCTTATCGAGATTCCCAAACATGGGAAGAATTTCCTGGAAACACCCAAAACTTATTCGATCGCCAAGAGCTTTTGTCTTTATGTGCCTCATAAGTTACGGTAGAACTAGAAGTTGATGGTTGTCAAAATGTCACGTGAGAAATTGCACTGTTGGCTGAAAGAATACAAACTTCTCTAGACCCTTTTTGGGAGAATGCCATTATTTAGGTTGCAGCATCAGAGTAAAACTTCAAATACTCTTTACGCACTCAAAATGTGGCTTCCTCTTCCATGAAGCAGTGCATTTAATTGTAAAAATCAGAGAAGTCAAGAAGGTATCATCCACAAATGCATACTACTGAAAGGCACATACATGTATTTGAAACCTTAATGTGCAGAACGATATTCTTATGTATACTCAAGGAAGCCATTTTACAAAATCTCCCACTTTTCTTTCAGCTTACCACTTTATCTCTACTTCTTCAAGTATAAATAATTCTAAATAAATAAAACTTTGTATTAAAATAAATCGTCTATCCACCGAGCATTAGGTTTTAATAAACCTCAAATGTGAACAAATACTGTTGCACACTCTAAGTATTTGTCACCACTATCATCAAAACAATCGATCTCCACACATTGGAAGTGATGGCACGATCTTCCTTATCTCACATTCACGGTAGTGGGTAAGCCTTCTCATTCTTACGGCCTCACACTTAAGCTCGACTCTCACAGCTTGAGATTGAGATTGCTCTTACAAAGACCGAGCTCGCTTATTTAGTTCTAATGCTTAGGAATGTAAAATACTCGGTGGATTGTGAGGATAAGTACTATGCTTCCGATGATGGTTATCATTATCTCAACCTTAAATCCCTTATCCCTCTGAATTGTGTTGAATAGGTCAAAAATGGAGTAATGCAGATTGCCTCTGGATTTTCTCCTATCCTCGTATAGAAGTCCAACCACTTGATTGAAATTAATAGGGACACTGTGATTTTCAAAAATTTTACCATTAGTTTCCATGACGAAAATAAAATAAAATTGCGGCTTTTTTTTTTTTTAATTTCTGAGATTATAAACTGTCATCGTCCTCACATGCCATGCTTGCATGCCAATGGCGGTTAGGGCTTATCTCTAACAAAAAAATCGACATCCATTCCTTTTGGATAACCATATCCTTTGCAGGTTTGATATTTTGGGGTAATTTCCTATCCGACTAATGCAACGATCCATATGAACGTAGGGGATGACATTGAGAAAAAAAAACAATGACTTTCCTTGGATAAGTGATTTTATGCTCTAAAGGACGTTCCTTCTTTTGCCTTCCTGCATGGCATTCATTTTCAATTAATACTCGAATAACGCTTCAAGTGCCAAGTCATACGGCTTACCACCCGTCTTTATCCCTAACTCACGGAAACCTTTTTCTGTCCATTGCTCGTGCAATTGTATTGTGTTTTTCTGATCCTGTGAACACAGAATATCTGAATTATTTTCTTTCCGATAGAAGCATCGACTCGGCTTTCATCTCATTATCCTAAAACATACAGTCATTGTTTCTGCTCCAGCTCTTACGACATGTGTATCAATTATCAGAACTTAGACCTTTCAATGCTTTATTGTTGAGATTGTTTCCATATTGTGTTTTTCTCTGTGAAAAAAGAAAAGAGGTTGCATAACAATGTCTCTATAATCCCAGTAGAGAAATATCTTCTCACGGATTAGAGTTTGGATAGCCTGGTGTACATTTTTATGATATAAGGATAGGCAAATTTAATATAGGGTTAACGCTAAACAGACAGCAATGAGGGTTTTGCAGACAAATTTTTTTCTGTAAAGGTATACAACTGAAAATCCCAACGCAACTCAACCAGTCCAAACCTTTCTCAAGGAGGAATTATGCCAAGAAAAACTACAGCAAATTGAAACCCTTTGTCAAAAACAAATATGACTGACAAACCCAAGCAAGTTGACACCCTATGAATTTCCTTGGTCACAAGAAAGGATTTCACTATGTTCCACAGGCGCAAGAAAGATTCCAGAGACCAATTAGTTGCTAGAGAGAATTGTTCACAACTGGATCATTACCGACTTACTAACAACAAATATGATGCATGCCTGAGAAGGGTTTCAATATAATAGATAAGGGTTTCACTCATCCTTTTATTGTTAACTGATGGTAACTATACCAGGTCTCGAAACCATCCCTGGATTAAGACCGATCCAGGTGGATGTTGCTGGCCACCCAACTATCCCATTTGGACCCCCATGTTGTCTCTTTCAGTTTTTCAGTTTTCGTAATTGTAGCACAATTTACTATTTTTTATAGTTTTTTGGGTCCTGAACTTCTGGAGCTGTTTTGAGGCCTTAAACAACGTTTTTTGGGAAATTTTGGAGCAACATGGGTCCATGGACCGATGTCTGTCTTCTGAAAGTTATAGCTCTTGGATAGATCTTTCTAACAAGCTATTGTACACATCGAACAGAGATGGGGTGCTAAAGTTACGACCCCAGGAAATTGATGTACCAATTTACACAAACGAGGCCCACAATTTGGTGTTTCATCTTCTATGGTTAGGTTTTGGGATGTTAAGGGTTTTCCATTGTTTCTCAACAATAAATAGGCCTTTGAGCCTCAATGTAACATAGTTTAGAGGCATGTAGCTGCCACATCTCTTCTAAGTGATAAGCTACCATTGCCCTAGCTGATTTGTTTCCATTTCTGTTTGTAAGCATATTTCAGTATTTTACATTAATGAAATGAAATATTATTTCCACTGCATCTTTGTGTTTATGGTTATCTCCATAATTTGTTGCATTCCTGTTTAAATCTGGATCAGTGGTATAAGAGCAGTCTCCTTTTTCTCTGTTTTTCTTTGCATGTCCCCAACGAGGTCGGAATATAAGGAGTTAGGGCTTGAACTTGTCGAGCCTTTGCAAGACCAGCCTCACAAATCCTGACGAACTCCCATGGCAGATGAAAACAAAGACAAGGGGGCAGGAGATCCTATCAAAATCTTACTCGAAGAAGCCCTCGAGCGGCAAAGGAACGCGATGATAGATAGCTTTGCACAAATCCTTCAGCGGCTACCCAAAGGCGACGCATCGGCTTCCAACAGCTACTTTGGAAATGCCACACCATTTAAGGTACAAGTTAATTTT
>APFE030989193.1:0-15104 GCA_000404065.3 Pinus taeda
GGAGTGGTAATTCTTGCCAATGCTTTACAAGATATGGTCTGATTCATTTCTTCTTTCCCTGGGGTGGGGTCCTGGCGTATATCCTCTTCTTTTGATGTTTCTTGATCCTTTTCTTCCTCCTCTTCATATTCTATGTAAAATAATTTCTTCTTAGCACACTTATGACCTTTCGTGCATTTGCTATCACAATTGTAACAAAGCCCTTTTTCTCTTTTTTCTTCCAATTATTGTGGTGTCACCCTTGTAGGTTGTGGAAGGCAAGGAGAAACAACACTTCCATCTTTATAGTTGTGAGGGTTATGCTTCCTGGTTTCCATAATTTTGCTTTCCACTATGTCACAAAGCCCTTTTACTTTTTCCAATTGTTGTGTTGTTGCTCTAAAGAAGGTGTTTCTCTTTGTATCCTCATAATGTGCTATCATTTCCTCCGTGAAAATTGACCATGTAACAAGTTGTTTACAAGAACAAAGCCCTTCATACCATAAAACTTGATCTAGTTCTAAATATGAAGATGCAATACATACCTTTTGTAACAGTGGTACACCATGTAGATCAAAATATTTCTCCATCTGAAGTATCCAATTTACCGGATCCTTGCCATCAAACTTACTCATCTTGCTTTTTCTTAATTTTAGGAGCTCGATCTTGAAATGACTGTAACTTTGTATTTTCGGATCTTTAAGTTCTGAAATTGCGATCTGTAGTAGCCCTCTATGTCCTCTTTCCAATGCCAACAGTCTAATCCAAACTAGATTCTCCACGAAAGATTTATGCATAATCTCCCAAGATGACCTGATTATAGACCCTTGCAGAAGAGTGAACTTGTATGAAGTGCCACATGTCACTATTTCGACCTTTGGCACTGAAAAATATATACAAGAAACTACAGTCTGTCCTCTTTCTATACCTTCTTACAAAATTTGAAGCTAATGCTCAGAGAGAAAGTTATGACAATTTTGCCCCAGGTCACCTGTTTGGAATGTAATTCAGGAGTCTGCAAAAAGACCAACTTCCTTAGATCATATCTCCGTAAATATAGCGCAAAAAGCTCTGAAATTGGGATCCGAGATTTAGCGCGATTTCATCTCAAATGGGTTCTTTTTTTAGCTTCTGAAACATCGCAGAAAAAATGTTATAGCGAAAATGCCACGATGACCTATTTGGAGTAGCGAAACCCTAAAATCCAAAGCTCTGATACCAAATGTTATGGAACCAGCTCAAGAAAAGATAGAAAAGATAGATCAACGCCTTAGAATTCAGCCTCTTCGAGGGGGTAACCTCCTTTACATAACATAAATGATCAATTCTTCGATGATACAAATGAAAAGACCTCCTTTCTATATATAGGAGTCTAAGGGGTCATTATATAATCAGAGCCTACATAACAATAATAATGTAAGGGCACAATAATAACAATAGTGGGCTTCTATGGGGCACAATAGTAACAATATGGATACTACATGGGTACATCAATATAATAAGGGGGTTGTACTAATAATAATAATGGGTTACACTAGTAGTATAGGGGCCTAACACAACGGGTGGGACAACCTGGGAAATCGGATGAAATGCCATTATAGTCCAAGATAGTCCTTGAACCCTTTAAGAAGTGGACCATCGATTTTGTTGGACCCATCAACCCATGTTCCCATCAAAAGGTTCACATCCTGGTCTGTACTGATTATGTGACTAAATGGGTGGAAGCTAGAGCGGTTGTGAAAGCAATAAAACAAGTGGTGGAAGATTTTCCTTTTGAAGAGATTTTTGCCTGATATGGTACCCCGAGAGAAATTTTTTCAAATGGAGGAGCATAGTTCACATCCCACATGATAGAGAGGCTTGTGCAGAAATATGGGGTTAAACACAGAGTGACAACTCCTTACCATCCCCAGGCGAATGGACAGGTAGAAAGCACAAACAAGGTATTGGAAAATATCTTGACAAAAATTGTAGCAAGTCATCGCCGGGATTGGTCATAGAAACTTCCAGAAGCTCTTTGGGTGTATAGGACAACATGGCAGAATACAACTGGGTTTTCACCATTTAAGCTAGTCTACAGGAAATCCCCCTTGTTTCTGGTTGAATTCGAGATCAGTATGCTCAGAACAACTTTGGAAGTGGGATTAAACTTATCAGAGGCCCAGAAACACTAGCTGAAACAACTCAATGAGTTAGACGAGATTTGTTTAGTAGCTGTTCAGAGAACTACAACCGTCTAACAGCAAAGAACGAAATGGCATGATAAATTTATCAAGAATAAGGTGTTTCATATATGGGACTGGGCATTGTTATATGACTCCGGGTTCAAATATTTTAAAGGAAAGCTTCGCACTCATTGGATGGGACCCTATGAAGTGGACATTATATTTGCCAATGGCATAATCAGATTGGTTACAATAGATGAAAATCGTTCTTCCTTCCTAGTGAACGGACATCATCTGAAGTTATATCATCGTCCAACTTCTAAAGATGCCTTCGTAAAACATCTTTTTGATACATCTGGGTTGATGGTTGTTGGTGCAGAGAATGCTCCCTTTGCCTTTTGCTAATATATATAATAATAATAATAATAAAATATATGCTGTTACTACTTACTTGTTTTTCTTTTTGCAGGAGAAACGGAGAAATTTTTCAAGTAACGGTCGTTGCTATTACTCCATCAGTGCTATTACTTCGTCATGATGTTACTTCACCGGTGTTGTTACTCCACTATTGTTGTTACTCCATTAGTGTTGTTACTCCACCATGCTGTTACTCCGTCGATGTTGTTACTCCACTGTTGTTGTTACTCTGTCAGTGTTGTTACTCCACTATTGTTGTTACTTCGCTGGTGTTGTTACTCCACTATTGATGTTACTCCACTGGTGATGTTACTCCATTGTTGATGTTACTCGTCGGTGCTGTTACACCGTTGGTGTTGTTACTCCACCATTGTTGTTACTTCGTTGTGCTGTTACTCCACCGTGATGTTACTCTGCCAATGTTGTTACTCTGTCGGCACTGCTACTCCACCATTGTCGTTACTCCGCTGGTTATCTTTGCTATTACTCCACTTGAAATATTCCAAATAAAAGACTAGTACGTGCCACAGATGGCTACATTTAGGTTGGGGGGGTCCCGTCATAAAGAAACAATGACGTACCTAAAATCGTAATCATATCACATCATTACCAAATCCAATGAGAATGGAAAGCAAAAATTGTGTGATTTTGTAATCATGATTCCTACGCATTGGAATTTAAATCGTACGCCAAGAACTTTACCAATAATTTCCCTAGTACGTTGTATTCAATTACCATAATCATTCACCTATATTGCTACACCCTACCATTATTTGTTGTGTTTTTTGAGGTGTACCAGTCGTCATTATCATTCTTTTACCATGCGGCCACCATGTTAACAATATTGTCATCATCAGTTGGGTTGTTGTTACTCTTCCCCTACCAGCCAATTGTATCCATTGTGTTGATCTAGTTCTTATAGTGATGGGTGGGTTGGTTGTGTGCCATGAGTCAGAGGGCATGACAATGGTTAAAAACAATCTAGAAGTATGGAAGGTTTTCAAAAATGTAGGGTGGAATGTCTATTTCGACAGATTGCAAGGATTTAATGAGGAAATTGGGATTGAATTTGCACCCAATTTAGAGGAAGGGAGCTCTTGGGTCTAGGGGATAGAAATCCTTGTTACAGAAGAACCATTGCAGAGGTTAGCAGGCTACCCTAGTAGGGGCATAAATGGTTTTCAAGAAAAATGGCCCTTCCGAAGTTCCCGGAAGCATTCTTGCAGGCTGGAGAAAATGTTGTTCAGAAAGGCCAGGGGTACGACTGAAATTCATTACCACACCCATGGGGTGAGGTAGTAGGTTTTTTAATGAGATAAATAACCTACAAGGGGATGTATACCATCATGTTTAAATACCATTTCAGAATATTGGCTCACCTCCAGTTCCCACAAGCAGAAGCCTTCTCATTGAATATGCCTTTCTTCCTGTTAAGAAGTCTCCAGCTGATGGCGTACTCTACTCGGTGTTCGTGACAAGTAGCAGTAGTCATTACCAACTATGGTCTACTCCAACTATTAGTCATGCATGTAATCAGTCAATTTCAAATCCCGTGGGAAACATTCTGGGATTCTATAGAGGAAGAAATAGCGACGACTAGAGCTGCTAGAGAAGAAGAGCCGGAAGCAATGGAGGAAGGAACCAGAGCAGAGGATGAATACATAGATCAAGAGGAACCAGAGGAAATGGAGATGGAACTTGAGGGGCTAGAACAGAATGAGGACTGTGAACCAAAAAGGACAGTCGAGGCTGCTCCACAAGAACTAGCCTCGACCATAGCACTAATGGAAGAAGAAGTGTTGCAGTAAGGGGCCAATATAGAAAGGGCCACCAACACCACGACCAAGGCTATCCCTCAAGAACTAGCCTCGACCATGGAGCTAGTGGAGCAAATCAGCAGCACTATAATAAGCAAAGAGGGACCACATCAGGCTGAGGTAGAGGAATTCATTAATATTGCGGCCAGGGGTGTCCCACAAGAACCACCCTCAACTGTAGAACCAATGGAGGAAGACGAACCAGAACGAGAGGGGTCTAAAGGTAAAATAACTGTGGGGCCAACAGAAGAAGAGGCTATGGATATAATGGATGGAATTGATGTGATTATGCAAGAATCCATCTGTATCAATGTCGTACTGGAAGAAGCAGTGCTAGCATCGTTTTTTCAAGAACTGCTGGACATGGAAGGTGGTGTCCCACAACAACCACCATGAACTTGTCCAACCCTGGATACCACAGAGGGATTAAATGTTGGGATTGACGTTGTTCCACAAGAACTAGTGTCAACCTCAGAGCAGGGGGTTTTAACCTAGAGTAGAGACGTTGCAGATAGAGGGAAAGCGCCCGAGACCACAACTGGGGCCGAGATAGATCAGGTAGGAAAGTTATTTCAATTTTCCTCTTACTTCTCCATTCTAAAAGGGGCAAGGGTGTCTCGCTCGACCCGACACATAGAAGAGAATGTGGTCATTCCGTCGATTTTGAAGTATGATGGGTTGAAGAAGGGACCAATTTCCACAGGCTTGTTGGCCGTAGATCCCCACAGAGACCTTTCTCAAGAACCCAAAATAGAGGAAGAGGCAGATGTTTTTGAAACGAGGGAACCTGGAAGGGAAATTTTGGCTGAACGATTGATGGACATCCATCGAGTGAGCCTGCCACTAGTCGAGATAGCTTCACAATAGGACAAGGTAGGAGACAGTAAGGAAGTGGCTGCTCCCTAGGAAGAGAAACCAAGCAAAGAAGCCCCGTCGATTAACCCTGTGGATACTCCCTCGAGTAATCCACCACCTGTCGAATTGGCTGCAGTATCAGATGAGGTGGTGGTTAAACAAGAATGGGTAGAATTAGCTGAACACCGAAGGCTGCCTATGAAGCAGAAATATCAAATTCAATTTAAAGAAATGATGCGGCTCAAAAGAGAGGTTAAGAGGCTGAGAAAATAGATGCACCGGTTGAATAAACAAGTGAAGAAATACAAGCGGTGGGCTAAGAAGCCCAAAACCATGACGGTTGAAGCAGGGATGTAGGTAGATGAAGTGGCAACAACTTCTGTTGCCACTTAGACAGACCCGATAGAATATTTGTTTGAAGGCCGTGAGTTTTCTTTGTCGGCTGAGGTATAAACCTGGAAATCCACAATGATGCAATATAAGAATGAAGTGAGGAAAGCCCAAGAACGAGCATCCATGACTATCTTTGAATATGTGGAGTGCATTGATATAATTCGATTGAGGCATGCATAGCAGCAACTCAAGGTGGAGAAGCTGGAAAGGCAAGTAGCAGAGTTAAAAGTTGATAAAGAGAAAATGCCCCATTTAGCACAGGAAGTGATGGCATGTCACCCTCCCACTTCTAGTTACTCTTTATTTTTGCATGGGTGCTTTCTTTTCTTTTGTTTGAAAAGCATCCAGAAAGAAATTAGTCATGATATTGAGGACGATGCACAGATCCTCCGGATATTGAGAGCCCATGATGTGCCAACTCAACATTTGATGTGCAAGCTTTACATGCATGGGTATCTCTTGCGTGTTGAGAGAGAAATTAATCTGGTTCCATATGTGGGGGATATTCATTTAAGGGCCCTCACCTCTTACACTTTTAATCATAGAAGCTGGCAGAAGGCTTCTGACACATTCGAGTCAAATCATCCCACGAAGCCTCTTACGGTAAGAGGAGAACCCAAGAGATCATTGACTATGTATAATAAGCACACTAAATTTTTGGAAATTATGGGAAAAAATGAATGGATGCTGAGGACACAAAAGTGGTGCATCGATCTCTGTGTCAAACAATTTCTCACGTTTCAAGCTGAGGCCCTAGATAGTTGTCAGAAAAGGTGGATGATGTCACCCACATTTGTCTGGAACAGAGAACCATTTGGAGCACCAAATTTTGCACGAACACTCAGTAGGGTGCTAAGATATGTGGCGGGCATCCAAACAAGCGGGGTCCAGTGGATGCAAATTTGATTTCAGTAGCCTGTCCTATGGTTGCTAGCAGAACACTACACCCCAGCCTATAATGTACCAAATGATTGGTGGAAGGAAGTTCTCCTCTCAGAGGGGTTTAAGGTCCCAGGAATAGAAATGGCCGAGGAATACGATCTTGCCTAGCTTTAGGAAGCACACAGCCTACCCAACCTAGACCTGTGGAGACAACGAGCTGCACGAGGGCATGCAGAAGGCTAGTTGGGGGGAGATGTTGGGCACCAAATTGGCCTATCATTTCCTTGCATTTCCACTCCTATTTTCATCCCTTTTGTATTCATTCGCATATATTTACTGTGTAAAACTATGAGGTAATTCCCCTTTATCATCTCTTGGGATATTTAATTAATGAAGTAGAGTCATGAAGGTTTTTACCTATGTGAACCACTAAAACATGTGATGACTGCATATTATGGAGCGTAGGTGTTGACTGCATAACATATCACAGCAGTTCCGCGATTCACAACAGCTGATCGACCATGACGAAACAACATAACTGATTTGTAGCTGTTCTCAACCTATTTTTGGATCATTCCTGTTCTTGCTCTCTTGGTGCTAGTGATGTGATGGAACTGATGTATATCTTTGGGCATATAGCCAGGTTTTGGGGAGAGATGTTATTCTCCTTTGTATTGTATAAAATACGGGTCATTCCTGTATCAGGGGTTAGTCAGACCCTGCATTGTATTATAACAACATTGTTTAGATTAATAAGATACAAACCTTTTTGCTGATCTATCATTCATTGTGAGTTAACGTAGCCCTGATCAGAGAGTTGGGCTTGCTTTTCTGATCAAGTGCTACATGTTTCCTTGTTTTGTGTGTATTGTCTATCGTTGTGTTTATTTCTTGTTGTTGTTGCAGATTTCTTAGATAACTGTGAATACATTTTTAAGTTCTGCAGTTGAGTTTTTATTTCTGTTTCAGCAATGTTTTGATTGGTAATAAAAAATCCTTGGTTGAGGATAGACTATAACCTTGCCCATGCATATACCTTGCGTGTTTCCTTGAAAAGATACGCACCCAGATTGATACATTAATGTGGGAAAAGGGGTGGATAAATTGTTCGTACCTAGACACCAACATTGTCCATGACATGCATTTCGTCAAACATGTCAGAATTATGTAATATATAGGTTTAAATAAAAGATCTAAGCATAAGGGTCTCATACTTATATGAGAATCGCTAACAAGCATTGTTCCCTTATATCATTCACTGCATTATAATATATTAGGTCATAGTTACATTGTTCATTCATTCACAAATCAAAACATAAGGAGATCCATACATGATCGATGTCATAATACATATTCATAACCAACATAATAACAACAGAAATACCAAGGATACATCATTCATAGAATCCAAATATAAACCAATAGATTTACACATAAGATACCAATGAAAGAACCTCTTATTAATGAATGCAATAAACAATTGGTATGGCACTAACACGTCCCACCCAACCATGGATTGGCTAAGCCATATCTCTCTTCAGCCAATCACCCCCATGCGATATTCCTAACATGAATGTGGGACTTAAATCAAAAGAACCAACCAGGGCATCCTTCGGCTAAACCACCTCACCCTCATCAATAGAAACTAGGCTTTACTGTAATCCACACCGGATTTCTAGGCCAAAACAATAAACATGTAATAACAAGATTTACCATGATCTCCACCAGATCACTAGCCAAAAACAAGCACGGATGCCACAGGATTTCTCCACCTACACTGTGAGAAATATTCCTGTCTCCTAGTCTCTTAGGCTTTACTGCAATCCACACTGGATCAATAGTACCTAACCGAGACTCCACTCTCCAAGATTTACTGCATATCCCATCTAGAGATTACTAGGCTTGATAAATAGCACCCACCTCTAGGCTTTACCATATATCCCGCCATTAACGGGTCAAGGATTCTTAGGCCTAACGATGCAGACAATACCTAGATTTACCACAACCAACATTCTAGTTCAAGAGTCACAAGGCCAATGGCTTTACCACAATCCACAGTCTGATTTAGGCATCACTAGTCCATGTGTTCTTTCTTTTATATATCCACCTCACACAACTTCGAATCCATATGGTAATCCAGCTCAACCAAAACATGAGAACCCCATCACACCATGGCTATCCGAAAATGGCAAGGTTGGGCTAAAAACATTGTCACACCTAGAAAAACCTGTGCCATGACAACAAAGAACCACATGCAACACCATGAATGCAAAATATAGCAAGAAAATCACACATGCAAATTGATACCTGGAAAGAATCATGTTGTAGTTCCTTCATATTTCTCTTCCTTGCTTGCTCCTTCCTTCCTCTTGCCTTCTCTTCCTTTCTTGGTTCAATGCCAAATTTCTCCAAGAAAAACTCTTAAGTGTCCAAGAGTATGAGAGAGAGAGAGAATAGAAGAGAGCTCCACCAAAACTTGTCAAAATCTTGCCAACTGATCCTTAGAATCCCTTTTTATCAATGAGGCCTCTATAATTCTTCATTTTCCATTATTTTCCTTCAATTTTCTCCTCACATGCAACCTATGACCTTTCGCCTTCCTTTTCTTCCTAATTTCCACTATTTTCATAAATAAATGTGTCAAAATGTCCATTTTTCCATTCCAAATCCTTTTCCATTGCCTTTTCCAATTTCCTTATCCACAATAAACTAAAATGAACACCCACTAGGATGTTTTTACCACCGTTCAACTTGAATATGTGTCCCATGACCATGGTCTTATATATTTTTACATCGATTTTTAAACCAGGGATTTTGTAAAACCCTCCTCCTTGGGGGAACACCATTCTTGGCATTCAATGAAACTTATAACCAATAAGACCATTAAAAATAAAACATATTTTCCATGGAGCTTTATAACATATCTCGTTGCAGTATTTACAATGGCCATCTTCTAAAACATGACAAGCATACCGTTTACTGGAGCTTTATAACACAACTCATTACGGTATTTATATAATAACCACATATACACACATACACATTTGTTTCACCCAACAAATAATCATATTGTCTATGGAGCTTTATAAATCCACATTGATACAATATTTACAATAATACACACATATACATATTTTCACATTTTCTCAACCAACAAATAAAAGGGTATGATGTTTGCATCCACAACAAAGGAATACAGAAGCTCACACCTCCATCCTCCAAGTAATACTATGATTCACCTCCTTCCCAGGAAGTCAAAAATCTACTACAAGGTCAAATTTGCATCCAATGTCCAACACTATAATCCATTGCCACTTGTCCTCTCAATGAACAATTTCCGCCTCATTGTTCTAGGGAACACTCCCAATGTGCATTTGATTCCATCTGGAAATGCTAATGACCAAAACAATTATATCCCCATCCTTCCCTTCTCTGCTACACAGTCCTTCGAGTAATCTGGTCACCTCATTCCACGTAGTCACACACCTTCCAAGTTCTGCTAGTACCCCCATCTGGGGTAGTTGATCCCTCGGCAAGGGTTCCTCACATCAAAAGGTCCAAAAACCAAGGCATATCCCTGCCTTAAAACCATCATACCGGTCATAGCATCCTCATGGAAATCAACGAACACTATTGGCTACTAGTGTCCCACAATGGCCCTGCTCCTGAATGCTTTACCAACATGTTGTTTCATGTTCCAATTCCTTTTGTTGTTGTTGGTAATGCTTGCCATTAGTTTTGACCACCCAACTGGGCATTTCATGATTTCCTGTACCAAGCACACAATTTCCATTAGATTAAAAATAAATTGAAATAATTTCAAATCATACCTCATTGGTGGCCCGTCAACAAGGTATACTTGAAATTTTGTCAACTTCTTGTCACAACAAGTCAAACTAGCATTTTGACCAAATCATCATGTATAAAATATCATGTCAGGTTAGCTTAAAACACAACCATCATAGATAAAAATCATAAATCACATGTAACCATCATAAACCAGAATCATAGATCACATGTAATCATCATAGAGTAGAATCATAAATCACATACATAATAAAATGAAATAAAAAATATCGATACTTATCCTTCATCGATGTTTACTTCTAGCTTTTTTCTTTCTATACACACACTCAATCTATTTACACACCCAACAAAAACCTAGTGCCTTTTTCTTTTCTTCAATAACGTACACATAAACAATGTACATCAAAACACACACATCCACACACAATGTATGACACCACACAATGCATCACACCACACAATGCATACAACACAACACATACATCACAACACATACAACACAACACATACATCTATACCCGATGTACAACACTACACATACATCTATACCCGATGTACAACACTACACAATACATGTACCTACACATGGCATACAACACAAAACAATACACATATCACGATACCACAACTACACAATGCACATACATAGTACCGCATGCCCGCAATGCAACATTCACAACATGCACATAATACCACATGTACACCAGTACCATATGTACAAAATGTACACAGTATTGCTTGTACAAAGTGCCACCTACACAACATGTGCACAACGTCACCTGTACATGATACCACATTCACAACATGTACACAACACCACATGTACATCATACCACTTGTACAACGTGTACACAATGCCAGATGTACACAACACCACATGCACAACATGTACATGACACCACATGTACACATCACCATATTCACGACATGTACACAACCCCACCTGCACATAGCACCACATGTACAACATGCACATTACACCACATGCTCAGAAGACCACTTGTACAATCATGCACACAACACCATATGTACATAGCAGCACATGTACAACATGCACACAATGCCATATGTACATAGCACTACATATAAAAAATGTACATATCATTGCATATAAAACATGCGCACAACACCATATGCACATAACACTGCATATACATCATGTGCATAGTAGAATATGTACACAACACCGCATATCAGACATGTACATAACACCATCTATATCCAGCACTGCATATGCAATGTACACACAAAACCGTACATACAATAGGAACACAACATCAATGTACACAATACTACATATATTACATGTACACATAACCATAAGTGCAATCACTAAATATACAACATGCATAACATATACACAACAGTAGTACCTCACATCCAAAATGACATTGTCTCTACAAGGCAACCTTTCTTCTAGTGTCTCTCAGCCATACATGCTTATCCTAGCATGCCTTAGATCTCACTGCTTTCATTTAGCTGATGTATCCCTAAGAGTTACTTGTCATAACATAAACATAGGCATAATACAAGCATACAATATCAATTCATATCCACATGACACTGACCTCATATTTTTGTCATGACTACTCTCCCCACTTGATTCCCCATAAGACGAGGAACCTCATCATGCCACTCACTTGCATAAGAAATCATTCCTCCACAAGAATGATCCCTGACAAACCTATTAGACAGTGACATAGATACATAGATACATAAATACATAGACATAGACATTGGCGTAAAATAATCATGATCATGTCAAACAACGACATACATAGAGACATACATATGTATAAACATTAACAATAAACCACAGCGATCCATGATGGCACTATTAGACACGACATACATACATACATACATGTATACATATAGAAAAGTCAACATAATCATGATCATAACCTAATTACCAGATAGCATAAGGTCAAGAGAGGTCCCTTTATCTATGCACACCACGCACAACATTGAGGACAATCGTTCCCAGCATAGCCAATGTATCAGATGCATCACATCCATTCACCTTACCTTTCATGTTAGCTTCTTCATGATTGTACTACCACCATCCATTTACGCTAATGGACCCAACCAACTTAGTTGATTGTCACACTCTTACCTTCAACTACCCTTATACATGCACTAAGATTCATCCGAGCCTTACATCACTTGTTGGGTTTCATTCAGCTCTTTCTAAGTCCATTAACTTCCCTCTTTCCCAACCAATTCCTAAGACCCTCAAGACATAAAAGGAAAGAAAAAGAAACAAACAAGAAAAAAATCATGAAAACCAATAACAATACGACACCATAAACAAAGTTGTATGGCCATACACTAGACTAAACAAAGTTGCATATCAAGCGCAAACAAAGAACAAATAATCAAAATCACAAGACTCTCATTAGACACCATGAATCAATCCCCATGGTTCCCAGTTCTTCAAAGGAAATCTTAACCTAAGCCTTCTTCATAGTTTCATGGCAGTGTCTTTTCCATGCAATCCCCTGCATCATATTTCCATAAACACATAATTGCTAGTGCATAAATAAATATAACATTATAACGATTAGCTTACCTTTTTATGCCAACCACGTTTCCTTCTAGCTAAACACATCCACATCATCTCTTAAGGGACTCCAATCCTTTGACGAATCTAGCCATAACTAGAACCAATTATTATACTTGTCAAATACATATTTATGAATATAGCACATATCCTCATAATGTCAGACAAATTCAAGGTTAAGAAGACTTCTTGTATGCAAAGTACTCATGCGTTTGGAATTGTGGTTTCCAAACATAGCCAAAGGAATTTTCACCCAATTCCTTTTTTTACCTTTTCCTTGTTACAATTGGGTCTTACTATGAACTGTCAAATCACCCAATTATTAGTTATATAAACTCATCAACTATTACCTTGTCAAATTAATACCAATGATGTTTCCCTGCAACGTTTCACACATGGTAGTCACATGTTCCAAATATCAAAACATCATGTATATTAATTTGAAAAATCAACCTTTACCAAGTCTAACAACCATGCCATACTCAATAATCAACTCAAATTCATTAGTCGTAATACATAATGCTACATCTATCACCTACTTACATTCAAGTACACATAAGTTGTCTCAACACATATGTATTAGTAAAAACATCTTTAAAAAATATCATTTCGACAAGGAATCTTATAGACACATACTCATACCATTCAAGTAGTCAAACATTTAGGCAACAGATAGACAACATAATAGACATCAAACACTCAAACACCAAATAAACAACATAGTCAAACATTCAAACACAAACTATACGATATAAGAAAACTCATACCTTAATGTATCTCAAGGTAGGCTATCTTGTTTGCACAATCAATCTAGATTAGCACAATATAAATTCACAATGTATCAACTCAACCATAAATAAGGTCATGATATCCATAATAGTAACTAGCTAACATGTTCACATCATAAACTCATGAATAATTATCATTCATGCATAATAATCACATATGTAAAGTCATTCTAGATTAGTATGGCATAATATCACAATGTATTAACTCATACCTGAGTGTGATAACCTTAACTAACTATCTACATAGGCACTTCCAATTTAGCATAATACATATAACATCAATATCTTAATGCAATAACCCTAATCATTAACAAACATATAACAATAACAATTTAACATATAACATGCTCATTTACAACATATAACATAATCATCAAGTTGACTATGATAAAACAACAATAGCAATGCATACAACCACATGTTATTATCATCCATGACTATCTGACACATGTGCATATGAATACACTAATCAACTAGCATTTATCATACATGTAACCATAACAATAATAGAATGACAAGCATATTAGTCACCTTGACGCTTATAACAAGTATTAACCAACATACCTGCATGCCCACCATACAAACTTGTATGATGATTTGCTCTTACCCCAAATTCCATTGTTGCAACTTCACTTTAATGATCTGCATCCCCTGCTCTATCTTAGCCAACACATTAGCATCATAACATGCCAATATCATCACGATGACCTAAAATGCATACAATGACCTCACAATGCATGGTTTACCTACTATAAATGCATAACTACAACCATGACAATGCATGCATAATAACATATAGACACTGACATGCATAAAAAATTCATATACAACCATCCACTCATGATGACAAATCCCACAAAAACACCATCAACCTTCACATGATGACATCACTACAACCATGATCAACACCATGCAAATGCAATGAGCACATGGACTACAAGCATAAGGAACACATATGCAATCGACATGAATGCATGACCAACAAACTGCCCATCCAGTCTGACGGGTGAACCATCCTCTGATACCACTATGTAACACCCTCAGCCCACATCTACCCAAGTAAGTATCCAACCAGGGTAAATATGCAACAAGAGGCCACTATAATGGGATTCAACCTCCTAGGTGACGTCAAGGATGTAGAATCAATAGAAACACACCACAAAAACCTTCCACATCAGCAACAGAACTATGAAGAGCCAACCCAACCACTCAGGTAACTAGCCCAGTGTTGTGTAGGTAAATCCCCTCTGCAGACAGAGGCGATCCCACTAGCCTAAATGGGGTCTAGAAACAATCAAACAATGCTAACACGCAGGTTCCTAATTACAAAGTAAAGACTGATGATGAGGGCCTACCTCGAATCCAACGCTAGTATTTGTAGAAGAGTCGTCGCTCCCATTCTTTCGCTTCAGCTGGTCACAATCCTCACGATCCTTGT